>PVJL010008288.1:7823-68318 GCA_004026885.1 Lyroderma lyra
TTCGGGGGCATGGCGGGAAGGAGCTCACCTCTGGAAGACAACAGCCAGCACGGTGATGGCCGCCAGCAGAAGGAAGGCCAAGGCCCCCAGGATGGACCCAATCACCAAGGAGAGTCGCTCCGGAAGCTGGGAGGACAGCTCACCTGAGGAACCCAAGATCAAAGGTGGGCAAGGCCTTGCATGAGCATGTACCCACATACCCTGCCACACACCCACCCACCCATCCACACAGGCACAGACCCCACAGTCAGTGCTCAGCCACCAGCACGCCACACCTCTGGTCTGGAGGGTTCAAGCCTGGAGGGTCCCGGGCCTCTCCTCACTACCCCACAGTGTGGCCACTTCCATCCAGGCTTCCTCTCACCTTGAGGCAATGTCTGGAAATAGACCTTCCCCCCATAGGGGCCGTGGCCTGCAGCGGTCCTCGCCCGCACCTGGAAGCCATAGATGTGGCCGGGGCTCAGCTGCGTCACTGTTGCCGTGTTGGTCTCGCTGGTCAGAGTGAAGGAGTGGGATTCATCTTCTGCCTGGGGATGACAGCCACTCACTCCCTGCCAGCAGGTCCCAGCTCTTCCCCCCTGCTCCTACCCACAAGGCTTCTGGGAAGTCTCACTTTCCACAGGGCTTCAGGGCACCTCTCCTGGTTCCCCCTCCTCTAGCCCCACTGTGGGACGCTGCGAGCTCCCTGCAGCCCCATACCCTCTCCCCACCTGGTCATAGTAGCGCAGCTGATAGTCCAGGATGTTCCCATTGGTCTGGTCTGGCTGTGGCCAGGACACCGTGATGCTGTCGGGTGCCCTGCTCAGCTGGTGCACCGCAGGGACTGCGGAGGGAACTGCGGTGGGGGGTTAGTAGGGGGTATTTGAGGATCAGGAGGCAGGAATGGGGGAGGGAATCCTAAGGAGGTGAGGTAAGGCACCTTAGGCAGAGGAAAAATGCTCACCGGCATGGCTGGTGCTGACATTAATGGCTGCAGCCTGGGGAGGGTCAGGGCTGAGCTCTGACACCCCGTTGACGGCCTGCACTTCCAAGATGTAGGGTACGTGTGCCCGGAGTCCCCCGACCAACACTCGGCTCTCAGTCAGGCCCCTCTGGCGTGGGTCAAAGTGCACCTCATCCCTGCAGCGTCGACAAGCGCCGCCCCGGCCGAGCTCCGGGGGACTTCCGCACTCCTTGCACACGACATTGAAGAGCAGGTCCCCTCGGCCCCCCAGCTCCTGGGGCAGACGCCAGTGTAGCATGAGTGCTGAGCCTTGCACCTCGAACCAAAGCTCCCGGGGAGCCGACGGAGGGCCTGGGGAGGTCGGTGGGTGCGGAAGCGGGGAGCCATGAAGGTCCAGGGAGTGATTGAGGGAGGAAGGAAGCAGGTGAGGAGACAGCGAGTGAGGGGTGGGGCCAGAAAGCCGAGGAGGCAGGTGGGCCAGGGGCAGATGGGGTCGAGGAGACAGGGAGATGTAGGGCAGATGGGGAGGACAGCAAGAACACAGGAGAAAGAGAAGTCACCACGATGCAAACCAGACCCACGAGTCGCTCTCACAACCCCCATCTTCTGGCCCCACTCCCAGCCCTGGGGCAGCGGGGGACTCACCAGTGCAGGGGGCCTCTGGGGGGTCAGAACTGGCCCTGTAGAAGCCCCCAAGGCAGGAGCAAATGGGGGCTCCAGGGTCAGAAGCGTAACTGCGGGCAGGGCACGGTGAGCAGGGGGCATTCCCGGACAAGGCCTTGTAGGACCCCTCGGGGCAGGCTGAGGAGCAGAGGAGTGGAGGCTTGGCTCATTCCCTCCACCCGCTCCTGAGCCCCACACATCTGACAAAAGGCGTGTTTCTTGTTTCCTCCTGAGATGGAACCCCCACCGTCTCTTCCCTCTTCCCCTCCCTCAGGCAGAGATTAGTCTGCCATTTCACTGGGGGTGGAATTGCATTTCCACTGATGGAAAAAGTGAGGTGGGCGGGGGCTATGGGCAGGCCAAGCACCAGATGTAGGTGTCTGGAGGCTTGATTGCATAACCTCCCTCTGCAGAGGCCTCCTGCAGCCTCCACCTGCAGCAGAATCAGTCCTCAGCTCTTAGTGGGGATCCACTGCCTCCTACCCCTGGGATGACCCTACCCCAAATACAAGGCAAGTGAGGACAAAGGACCCCTCCTAAGATAACCGAGGAGTTCAATTCCTTTTTATCGCCATCACTTCTCAGGCCTGCAGCCTTAAGAGCTTCAGCAATGGCTATGGAAGTCTCCAGAAGGTTTTAGAAATTCCAGATGAGTTGATGAGAGCATGTATGTGTGCTTTAAAAAGTATTCCTAAAATACCTTATTCCTGACCTTTGGGGGACAAAATGAAGATTGGGGTGTTCAGAAAGGGAGCCCAAAGGTCAGGGCAGGTGGGGAGATCTTAAGCCAGAGAAGGAGACGGGATCTCACCTCGGCAGGCCTTGTCTCCACGCTCAGGCTGGTGCCCTGGCTGGCAGTGGCAGCCCCCGACGGCTACCATCCACTTGCCTTCCCCATTGCAGTGTAGCCTGGGGGGGCTGCCCCCTGCCTGGCCCCCGCCTCCATCCTCCTCTGGCTCTGCATGAGCCACACAGGTGCCCACGGCGGCCACCAGGGAGGCCCCACCGGCCCCACTGGCCTGAGTCTCAGGGAAGGAGGCGAAGGTGCGAAGCACGGCGGGGCAGACATGGGAGAAGAGCTTGATGGCCACGAGAGCCAAGCAGGCCCCAGTGTCCTGGAAGGCCACGTAGAAGCCGCGCTGGGTCAGGGGCCCGAAGCTCCGCTCTTTGACGTTCAGCTGTAACCCGGCCCTTGGATGGGGCCCGCGGGGCTCAACCGCCCAAGCTGAGGTGGCAGGGAAGCTCTCGTCTGCTGCAATCGTGTCCACCTTGGTCCAGCGTTTGAGGTGCCAGGCTGAAACGCTGTCAGGGTCGTCGGGCTCCTCGGCTTGCCGGTAGTAAAGTGTGAAGGTCTCCCGACAGGTGCCGCCCGCCACACCCAGGCTGGAGCACGCCCGCACGGAGAAGTGGAGTCGGATGTGTACCCGCTGGGCGCCTCGCCGCTCCACAAAGTGTGTCTGCAGCCAGTTGTCCTGCACAGTGCCTGGCAGGGCCCCGGCCACGTGGCAGGCCTCGAAGGTGCGAGTCAGGCGTCGCTGGTCATCCAGAACACTCACTTCATCCCACTGCAGGGAGGGGAGAGCCGGGAGACCACATTAGTTGCTCAGTGCTTGGAGGGGGCAGGAAGTTGGGGGCGTATCTCTTCCACTGAGATTTAAAATTAAAGACATGCAAAGCAGGGTGAGGATACCCCAAAGTCCTGTTCCTCTGGGGAGAAGGAGTGTTATTCCATTAGTCCCTAACCAGGGTTTCCTTCCCAAATCCCACACTCCAGGGAGTAGGGTGAGGGAGGGGTGATGGGTTCAGAACGCAAGAGTGACACTCACCCCACCTGGTGGGTAGGTGAGCCAGCCGATCTCAGATGTCTCTCCAGTGGTGTCCAGCAATACCTCTGCCCAGAGACAAGGAAGGGCATGCAGTGGCCAAGGCTCCCGCCAGCTCAGCTAACCCCCGCCCCATTCCCATGAGGAAGAATTTCCCTCCCTGGTCCGTTTAATTCACAGCAGAAGTATAGCTGTCCATGGGAAGCCTTTCCCTGAAACCATCCCCCTTTTGATGTCTTTACTTTTTTCTGCCTTTTCTGAATCGTTCCCATTCCCCCCCTGTACTGGGTCTCTACTGGCAGGCGGGGTTCTCTAGGCCCCTCTCCCTCTTACCTTCCAGTGCCAGAACTGAGGACACCAGGACCAGGACCCAGAGACTGCACACCATTCCCGCCCCTCTGTTCCCTGACCGGGCAGCACCCTCAGCAGCCATGGGGCATCTTCATGGCTCCCACCATTGCTCTGGCCACTACCCTGCTCGCAGGCAGGGCTGCTGCTTCACACGGCGTGGGGCTGCAGCCAAGCTTGTTTCCTAGGGAAACACAGGATCAGAAGACACTGGAGGAACACACTGCCTCATAGATGGCCCGGGCTTCAAAACTTGACCCTGTGTCTTGCTATAGCTCTCAAACTGCCCCAGCACCCACCATGGCGTGACTCTCTCCTGACCTGTACCATCTTGGAGGGCCATGTGTGGAGTCGCTCCCTCCCTCCATTTGTTCCTCAGAGCCCTTCCTCTAGAGCCCAGGGTAGTTAGTTCTGGGTCAATCTTACCCTTTTCTTCTGGAAAAAGCTATTCTAACGCTTTTTCTTCATTTATTCACTTCTTTTCCTCTTACAGCCACCGTGTATTGGAAGTTGGGAGATTCTGCTCATTAAAAGAAAGTGGGTTAAAAGCTACTCCTTCCCTGGAGACACAGGGTCCCCCCTCCCCAACACCGCAGGGTTCCCATCAGACTTGGACACTCTAGACATTTCAGAGAGGCAGTGAAGCGAGAGGGGCTGCAGGAGGAGAGCTGCGGGTTATGATAAAAGGGTGGGCGCGAGAACAGATGAGAAAAGAACATAGGCATAAAGATTCCATCTGAGACTCAGTATTGAGAAAGGAGAGAGCTATGTAGGTCTGGCACACCTACACTTCATGAACAAAGGTCCTCTCTGCACAGGGCTTACAGAAAAATAAATGTATGCCTTAAATATATACAAAGATGCCTCTAGTTTACTCACAAGGAAAGGAAGGCATATTGAAACAAGTGACATGCCACTTTGTCTTATGAGATTAATAATGCAGTGGGTTGGAAGAGGTGCAGAAAAATAAGCTCTCTCATATTCACTGTGTTTAGGAGTTCAAATTGGAATATTTTCTTGGAAAGACAATAGGTGATGTCTGTCTAGCAGCTTCACTTCTAAGAATCTGTCCTTCGGGTACCGTAATACTTGGATCTGTTTGCACAGATGTTCAAACAAGAATATTCATTGCAGATTTGTTTGTAAAGGAAAAGACTGTAAAGTAACTATTCATCATTATGAAGATGGTTTACAGGGACAGAGTACAGCATAGGGAATACAGTCAATAATATTGTAATAACTATGTATGATGTCAGGTACTGAACTTATGGGGGGATCACTTCATAAGTTATATAAATGTCTAACCACTATGTTGTTCACCTGGAACTAATATGATATTGTATGTGAACTGTAATTGAAAAAAAAATTTAAATTAAAAAAAATTATGGTACAACCTTCAAAAGGAATAAGGGCTACTGTTTATGCAGTGATATGAAAATAATTTTCAAGTGAAAGTCCAGTGCAGAACAGTATACAGTATGCTCCCGATTGGTAGTTTAAGGACATACACGTACATAGCCATGTGTGCATCATTATGATGGGTAGTCACAACTTGAGAAGGTGGAAGGCCAGGACAGGAGCTGGTGCAAGAGAAACTCACTCTCACAGTATTCCCTTTAATTTTGTAATTTAAAAACCATATATTTGAGGGCTCTCCAGCAAAAAATCCAGCCATAAATGCCTCTATTTTTCATATTACATGGCTGGATACTGTCCATATAGAGATATAGATATAGATATATAGGTAGATATAAATATAAATATATAGCTAGGTATAGATATAGATATACATAAAATCTTTTCAATTAAATCATTTACTAAAAATTTCTTTAAGTCTGTAGATAATTAACTTTAGTAAAATGAATTGAAATAGTGTCCATGCTCCCAAAATGATTTCTCCGACTATGTAATAAGCTACCCTTTTATATAAAATGCCCCGGAGCCTGCAGAAGTACACAGTGCAGCCTATTTATTTCTGTTGAGAAGAAAACAAGAGGCGGGTTGCTCAAAAGGCATAGAATGAGAGTAAAGCAAATCAAAACAAAACAGAAAAAGGCCAATGGAAAGTTGGAACCTGTTTCCTTCTGAATATTTGTGGCTGTGTGATCCACAGCTGAAAAATGACGCATTTCACAATGAAGCTAAAACCAACCTATTAAATTATATTTAAATTTGATGAATATGAAAATCATGGTTTGATTTCTACCGATCTATTTTTTCCTGGTAATGCTGGCTATACTGTAAGACGAAGCCTTCAGTGTTAACTGTCATGAAAAGATACTGTTTCTGCATCTGTATGGACTGATGTGTGGTGGGTATCTGCCTACTAGCTATTGAAATTTACCTTTCATGTTTCTGGAACCCTATTTGTGAAATAGTTCAATTTAAGGGATATGGAGGCAAGAAAACAACATTTCCAAATCATCACACTGTACAACTTAAACTTACACAATGTTATATGTCAATGGTATCTCGATAAAGCTGGAGAGAGAAAAAAGCAGCATTTCCATAGGGCAAATTATTCCTAAGAAACAGAGGTTCTTTGCAAAAACTGTTCCAAATGCTACTAGAATCTTTCAGATTAAATACATGTTTCCAAGAAGAACAGGGAGATCATGGCCCATCACCGAGGGATGTTTAGATATCCTGACGTAATTTGCATTGTATGTGCACCCCACAGTCTCAATGGCTTAACTTAGAGACATGCCCAACACACCAAGCTGACCAGATTCTGTTCAGAGCTAGGGAGTCTTTAGGAACGTTCTTATCAAGAACTGAAAATGCCAGCAAAAGTCTTTAAACAAAGAAGGCTATTATACCATTTGCCCAGCAGATAGTCTTTAAAATAGCCTTTCAGTCAGAGCATGGATGGATTCTGGAATCTGTACGAAAAAAAAACTGTAAGCACTGTCTCTTCCTAAAATGATAAATAGATAAATAATCATGGAGAAGGAATAATAAATACTTTAGATACATCTTAATAAATTTTTTGAAGGGCAGCAAAACATGAGAGACAAGATACACTGCAGATAATATCAGCTGTGCAGTATGGAACACTCTAGAAGATGAGAATTGGCAAAGCATTTGCTTTGATGACCCACAATACAAGTAACACCGGGGCTTGTGACTGTCATAGGGCGTGCATACATAGCTTTAGCAAGCATCTTAATGACAACATGAAGCTGGCCTCTCTCCAGAAGTTCTAGAAAGAAGCAAAAGCAATTATGAAAGCTAAAGCCACTTAGCTTCTGTTGTCAAGAGGAATCAGAAAGAAAAGAATAAGATGGAGATGTTGCATGTGGATTGGACTCCAGGAATTTTCAAAATTTTTACTAAAAACAAAGATATTCATTAAAAAGAAGTGGCTGAAGACCATACAGTACCCAAAAGTGTACTTTTGCCATTTGATGAACACATATTTTAGATTCAGATCCAGAAGACTGAAGGTTATAAACAGGTTTCTTCAGGAATAAAAACTGTGGCTGAGTGAGACTAGGTAGTTAGGTCAGTTCTCACATATCACACAAACCAGATGAATTCTAATTTTTTTAATAGATAAAAAGAATTTGAGTGTATCCCTCTGACTAAAATGAAAATGTGGAAAGAAGAAAATTTATTAAGATATGAAAGAAACTGCTGTCAAGTAATTCCTCCCACTGCAGATTCTTTTGAAACAAGTTTCAAAGGCAGGAATATAAGTGACAAGGACACGGCTGCTCCATGCATATGCTTGAAACTACTAAACAAGCAGGATTTAGAACCTGATTTTCAAAGGTGCCTTCAATGGCCAAGGACTAGGACATCTTTTGGCATTTGGTCCACCCTGCGAACAGACAAGCACATCTCTACCACATCCCTACGGTCCAAGGCCAGGCCCCTTGGGGCCTGCTCAGGAGTCCTCTGTGTTTTCCAACTAGTGAAAGAATTGTCCAATGTTTAAAACTCCTCTAACCCATCAAAGAGCGGAAAACTTATCTCAATCAGGACAACTTACAAATTTCAGATGTGTACATGCTTTGAAAAATATAAACAGTGAAGCAGTGCTTGCTTTGGCAGCACATACATGAGCCATAAATCACTAGAAGCAGCAGATACGTGGATGCAAAATGATAGCTCAGAAAATGTGACTGATTAGCCAAAGTTTCCTGTGACAAAAATTGCACTCTATGACGTCCCATTTTTTCTCTCAGCTCCTTTTCTGAACATATCACTTTATATCTTTTTCATACAGTAAAGACACATCCACAAGCCTGCTATATTTCTTTGGTTTACAAAAATATGACAGTTTCCTAGGCATGAAGATTGTATTTTGTTTTCAGAAATTGGCAAAGATTAAAGATGTACCAAATCTTAGCTTATAAATCACAGCTTATCAGCTCAGTTATCTATCAAAATGTGAGATTTAAAAATAAGTAAATCTGTAAGAATTTTAAAAGTTCACTGTGTGCAACTCCAAGTGCTAAATATGGTAATTTTATGAACAAACCAAGCTGACTTAATATAGTTTTATGCATCTCAATCCACAAAGGGAACTTTTAAAAATTAAATAACATAAGCCAAATAAGATTGGAAGAAAGTATGGCAGACGATATATCGAGCCATTAAAATGGGTTGCTGTAGGAGGTAAAAATGGAGGAAGGAGGGGAAAGGTATTAACTTTGTCTTACCCATATTTGAATTGTTTTTCTTGTTACAGTGGGCATATGTTAATTTTATAATTAAAGCAAAATCTCATAATTAAAATCTACACAAAAAGGGAAATACTTATAAAATTTAGACTAGTATAGCATATATTTATATTTTATCCCCCCCACCCCTTATTTTCTCCTTTAGGTTTCAAAAGATCTAGAAAATTTCATCTGTAAGAAGAAAGCAGAGATAGGGAGGCAGGAGGAGCTGGGAATCAATGAGCAAAATAATGTCAACCATAAAAGCAAAAGAACTTTGATCCCTGGATTTTCTTTAAGCTTCTTCCCCAAGAAGTTCAAATTTACCCACTGATAACATCACGTTTCTCTTACAGGCTGTCAAGCACAGGACTGTGACATCAAAGGGAAAGAGGGTACGAGAGAGAGGACTGGACACCCAGAACACACACACACAAGGGGCATCACTGCAAACTGAGCCCAGACAGGAACATTCTGTGACGCAAAGTAGGCCGTGGGGGCCAGCAGGGCACGTGAAGATCCCAAGGGCGAAAAGGGCTGATGGTTTTACATCTGGTGTGGCTGCTGAGCTGGTCCTCACACCTGTTAGCCACAGGGTCAGTGTGGGAGGGGTCAGCACCACAGGCTCTGCCCTCTGCCCTGTTCTGCAGCTGTTAAACGCCCAGGAAATTCCAGTCTAATCCTTGCTCAGCTTAATGCTGCAGCCTCTCCCCTTTAATCTTCACCTTGGACATGGTCTCAGAAGCTCTCTCTGGGAGCTCTGGCCTCCTGCTCTGAAAAAGGATCCCATTGGCCTTTACAGTGGCACCCAGAGCAGACAGTGAGGAGGTGGCTGTCCTCTGGCATTTTAGCCTCTCTGCCTGGGGTAGACAAGACAGTTTATGGATTACCTAGTAGAGGACAGTCCTGTGTCTCTTGAGACTTCCAGCCTCTGAAAATGTACCCCAGAGCACCCACATGCTGTTAAATGTGCCCCCCACTGTGGAGCTCGAGGAGGCTCTTAGAATATACGCAGTGTCTCGGTTTAGCCGGACAGCACTTAGAATGAGCCACTCGAGCTGTGCATGACTGGGGACATGCATGGCTCTGGAAAAGAGCATAAGGGAGGGTGTTGGGGCAGTCGGTACTTGTGCATGAAGGATGAGTAAGTGGAAGACTGTGGAAGAAAATCCACAAGTGCCAGGACCAGTGCCTGTGAGAGCAAGTGTGAGAGTGGGTGGGGGAGTGTGCATGGGGTGAGATGGGTGTGGAGCAGGAGGGTGGGTGCTAGCAGGTGTGTATGCGAACATGCACGTCAGTGCAGAATCGAAGTGGTCCTCAGACACCTGTGAGCCCTCACCCTGGGTCTGTGCCCACTTCACCCCAGTCTGCCTGTGAAGACTCTGTCCCAGGAACTGCTTCTGCAGAAACCTGGGCTCGGGGAGAGGGAGGTAAGCTCGGAAGTCCAGAAAGGGAAACTCGAGGCTGCCAAATACTCTCAAACCCCTAATTCCTCTTCCACCTAGTGAGGAGTGCTGTGTGCACATAGGGCCCAGGGCCTAGCTCAGGAGATGTGATGAGCTGGGGGAGAGAGCAGCTGGCCTGGAGGAGGAATGGTCCTATCCTTTCCATGCTTAGCCCAGTGCTGTCTGTTGTTTCCCAGCATCCTGGCGACACAGCCATCATTTCGAGCCATCTTTTTGCATCCGGAATGAACCAATAGACTCCAAAGGAGTCCTCCTCCCTAGGCGACGAGGTAGATGTAGAGGAGCCCCCCACCCCCGCCCTCATCTTCCTGCAACAGAAAAGGCCCATGCCCTGAAGGAGCCGAGTGGCACCCAGCATGTCTCAACGGCCCCAACCCCCGTGCCCCGTTACTTGGACAGTTCCCTGCAGTGCCCACAGTGGCAGAGCCCCTTCCCCCCTGAACTGGCATCTCTCCTTCCAGACTCTGAGTCAAGTTCCCCTGACGGTGGAGGTCCTGGCCCAGGTATCTGACTGGGAACAGGCCCAGCTGCTTCTCTCCACGGGCACTGCCAGGGACATTACAACATCAGCTATGCTGGGCCCCAGCCACCTCCCCCCAGGGATGGGAGGAGACAGGGTATCAGACAGCCAAGATTGGTGGGTGGGGGTGTGGGGCCGCCAGGGCCAAGCTCCCAGACAGAAAGAGAGGGGGCGGAGCTGGGGCAGCAGCAAGTAGTAGACTTTGGTGCAAGTTGGGAGTATGGCTCGGGAGCACGAAGCAAGCTTTCCCACCACCCCGAGGCTGACCTGTGGGGATGGGGGTGGGGAGCAGGAGAGCTGTGGGAGCTGGGGCAGGTGTGGAATCAACCTCCTTGCTCCTCCCAGCTCCACCAGGATTGGAAAGATGCCACTGGAGGGGTGGGCAGCCTCCTTCAGAAAGCGGGGAGTCCAGCCTCGGCGAGGACCCCTTATAGCAGGACCCCCTGCATCAGAGCCAAAGGAGTGTCTCTGCAAACACGTCCCCAAGGGTAGGGGGCGGGTCAATAAGGCTGCTCAGAGGGGAAGGCAAAGCCAGGTGGGCCAGTTGCACACCCCTCACGAACCCCGCTCTCGCCCTGGGAAAGGTACTGGGCACTCCCCCGGAAGGCCCCCGAGGATCTGCAGAGGCCCGGTCTGGAGCGCCCTTCTAGTTTTGCAAACCTTAATCCCTCTGTCCCCGGGCACACCACCCCCACTTCCCAACACCGCCTGCGACTCCTGGGCTCACCTTACTGTCGGCCGAAGGCTCTGCAGGTCTGCCCCCACGAGACCCCGCGCACGCCCGGGCCAGCCCACGTCTCTGTTCGGGGGCTGGGACCCCGTTCCCCGCTGCCCGAGTCTGTCCGCGCCGCGAGTCTCGAGGGCGGCTGGGGGCCGGGGGCTGGCGGCCGGGGCTGCTCTGGAGGCGGGGCGCCGGGGCTACTGCCGGCCCCGCGTCGCGCTCTCCGTCGCCGCGCTGGGTCGCGAGTCCAGCAGCCCGTGGCTCCGCTCCGGAGCGGCGGCTCTAGCGAGCTCAGCCCGGCCAGCCCCTCCGCGTCCTTCCCAGCCTGACACGCCCCTCTCCGGCCCCCGCAGCCGCCCTCGCTCTCCCCTCTTCCGGGGAGCCGAGCCCGCCCTTCGGGCCCAGGCGGCGAGCGCGCGGGGAAAGCGAGGTGGCGGCGCGGGGCGGAGGGACGTGGGCACGGAGGGTGGCACGCGCGAGGGGCCTGGCGAAGGCGGGAATCCGAGCGCCTGGGAGATGCGTTTGAAACCTCTCTGGGACGAGCGCGGGCTCGGGACCCGGGGAGAGCAAGAGGTGCCCAGGGCGGGGCGAGGCGGGGCAGCAGCCGGCCCAGACACCCGCGCCCTCTTCCCTCCCTGCTCTTCTGCTTCAACTCTAGGAACTAAACCCTCTGTTTGTTACTCTGGTTTGAACTCAGGTGGGCGTGAGCTGAGGGGGGGGGGGGAAGAAAAGCAGGGGGTGGAGGGAAAGACAAATTGAGAATTTTCGCAGGGTATTGGGTGGTAGGGGTGCATAGGCTGCAAAAGAGGGGGCGTCTGGGTATGAAAGTATCTCTGATCTAGCCTTAAACTCTTCTCCCTGTTCGTGACCTTGTGTCTTTCTCATCCTTGGGGTTTCTGACTCCACCTTCCCCAAAGAGCAGGAAAACCTGGGTCTGAGAGGTTAAATCCTGATGTCGGTGCCTGGCTTAGCGTGGCCCGGGCAAGTCGCTGCACCTCTGGGTGCCGCTCCCTGGCCCGCTCCCCAGAAAGAACCTCCTCCACAGGGATTAGAGGCGGTGGAAGGGACTCAGCTGGTGCCTGGAAGGAAGGGTTGAGGAACGGCGGGGGCGTAGCGAGGAAAGATGTTTCCGCCCACCCCTGGTCTCTGCTCAAGCCTGGGGCAGGGTTGGGGGTCTATTGTTCCTGTCCTACGGCGCTGAGCTGAGGCCTTCCCGCGAGGTGTTGCTACCACCTGCTGGTTCTTTCTGGGAACACAGGCACCGTGCATTCCCACTGGCCTTTTCTTCCACCGCCTTGTATCACCAGGTCCCATCTTATATTCCAAAGTCCTTCATTTAGTCGAGACACGTTTATTAAAGAACTAGCCGCAAAGGGGCTGACCCATACTGGTACTACGGAGCCTTCAGAAACCGAGGAAATTGTGAAAGAGATCCGTGAGCCAACAAGCACAATAAACAGAACAATGAAACTCATGGGGAGGCACCTGGGAGAAACAGTCTTTAATGAATTGGCTGAATGAGTGATATAAGGAGAGAAAAAAGCCGCTGAACACATCCCTACTTGGCAAGGAGGCTGTTCACTCCCAAAACCTGGAGTTAATTAATAAGCCTAATGATGTTGGATGATTCTGCATTTGGACATCATTAATAATCCACTTTGCAGTGGTGAGCCTAACAATATCTTGTTTCTTCCCTTTGCCCTGAGACTCACTGGTAGAGAATTGCCTTCATTTTCTAATCAGTTATAGGCAAGGCTTTCACAGGCTTTTGTGAAACCCGAATTTACGTTATAAGCGATCTTATATAATGCATGATCCTAGATGTATTAACAATAGGACTGATTGCCAGAAAGCTATGGGTATATTGGAAACTATTTTTAAAGCATATAATTATGTTTAAAAATGAAAGTATCAATCAACCAGAACAAAAGTTGCTTTATAAAATCCAGAAATTCCAGTAGTAATTTGCAACACATCATATATTGACATTATAGTAAAACTATCCTGTACTCCTTTCTATTGTCTGACACATCTCATTGTTTATGCTGCCCATTAGATGCCTATAAAATGAAATTAGGTTTTTGTTGTTAGGGACTTAATATAATTAGTTATTCTTTTGAAATAAAATTTGAGAAGCATCCAATCTTCAAAGAAAGCTTCATTGTATTCTGGAGGTGAAGAGGTTTAAATTTGTGATTACAATTGGCCCTGTATCATAATTTCCTATGTGTTATCAAACTGAATTTTAAAGGTAAGTGGATAGCACAGAAAGCATTGTTAAGTTGTGCTATACCTGCCATGTGTAGCTGTTAAAAAGCTAAGTAATGAATTCCTTTTTAAAGTGGAACATAAATCTTTGCTATAATTTGCTTAGCGCCTGGTACATACTAGGCTTAGAAGTGGTTTAGAATAAGTGAATAAAAATAATAGTATATAAACTTGTTCTGTGCTGAAGGGCAGAAGTTGATGAAGTTTATTGCTCACTGAATTTATTGTCTTGGGACACAATCATCTATAATGTAAATTTGGAACCAAAAGAAGCTCCTTAGAAAACTCCAGGTGGTTTGGGATGGCTCTGATTGGTTCTGGTTCTGGTTCTTCTTCCTCTTTCTCTTCCTCTTCTCTTTCCTCTTCCTCTTCTCCTCCAGCTTCTCCTCCTTCTTCTTTTCTGTTTTTGCCTCTTTGGGCTTTTCTCTCTCCCCAAGGATATACAATTGTCTTCTTCCTTATTTCCCTTTAGAGCAGCTAATGCGAGCTGGCGTTATTATAAACAAAAAACTGTATAAGTAATTTCAGTGATAAGAATTCTAGTAAAAAGTAATAAAGGAATTTGCTGAACACTTATTTCAAAACATTAATTGTAGCTCCAGATGCACAACCTCTAGGGGCCCAGACCCTGCCCTGAACTGTCTAGAGGCCCTATGGCCACTAGATGCCATCTTACTTTCCAAAAGCTTGAGGCTGCTCTTCAAATACTTTGTCCAATAAAAGTGTCAAATGTCTATTTATATAACTGAACCTTCCCCCCCCCCCATTTAGAAACTTCTAGAGTGTTCTAAATTTCTCCTAATAGTACTGGCTTGTTTTTAGGACAAACCTAGTTTGCAACTGATCTATAGACCAATGGTAATCAATATCCTAGATGCTCAATGATGAGAAATCTTCAAAGTTTACCCCTGACAGACTATACTTGGACATGACTTTAAGCAATAAGAAAAAGACATTTGGAAGTATTAGTGCACAGAGAGAAAGAAGAGGGTTCTTCTCAAATAACAGAATGCTTTATCAGTTAGACGTTGATGTCAGCTGCATGGAACAGAAAAGTTGTACTGCAGTATTTTAAACAAATTGAGCAATCCAGGAATGGGATGGAAGCCCTGAGTCAATAAAACTTAGGTTTCTACTCTTCCATCTTTAGGGTGAGGCCTTGTTCTCAGGTTTTCATCATGTCAGCCAGAGCTCCAGATATAATGTCTATTAGTTTTAGTAAAGAAAAAGTTGTGCACAGAATAAAGGGCATAGATTCAGCTGAGTTAGCACCTTTTAAAGAACCTTTCTGGAAACTCCACCCAGTGACGACTCCTTAGGTATTATTGACCAAGACTGTGTCACATGACAACTCCTACCTGTAAGGGATTGGGAAATGCATTTTGCACTAAACAAAATCAAAGTTTAATTAGTAAAAGGAGAGAAAGAATATTACAGAAGCAACCAGAAGCCTCTGCCACAAATAAGCTAACATGATCACAATTACCTACATCTTTTCCTGCAATCTATGAAGATAAAGGCTTCTCATAGGACATCCTCACCAGTACTTGTCTCCCAGACTGTCATGTTTAATATAATGGAGTGCCAAAAAAGTGTATACACATTTTAAGAGATGTTGTCTATCATAAATACTAATGGGAACCACTTTGAGCACCTCTTATAATTGCAGAAGTCAAAGGTGACTTGTATTCATCTTTTGTTTTCAGTATATATTAAGTGTTACCATTTTAATACAGTTTTTTCCTTTCTTAAAATGTGTTCAAAGATGATTTCTACAGAGTTAGTGGAGTGAATAAAACTGCTAGAAGCCTTCTCTTACTAAAATAACTATGACATCTACTCAAAAGAAAAATAACAAACGCTCTCCAGTTACTCATATGAGTATAAACAAGAGTTGAAAACATTCTAGACCTTAATAAGACTGGCAGGACAGGGTTGATAAGAGCTCCCTACCACTCTGCTTCTTCCCTTGTCTGTGCTGGATCTGCTCCCTTTGGATCCACACAGGTGATGTGATGATGTACTACATGGAGCAGGCGGTCCCACGGTCAGCTCTCCTGTCTCACACAGTCGTATCCTCCAGCTCTGGTCCCAGATAGTGTTCTTTGAAAACACCCACATTCCTCCAAACAGGAAGGGTAACCTGCCTCGCTCTCTCTCTCTCTCTCTCTCTCTCTCTCTCCATTCATATAGGATTCTGGAATCTATCCCATCAGACCTTTAAGCACCGATATCAAAAGGAACAAGTCAGTATCAAGAATGACTAAGTAGCAGCAACAAAACTTGAGATCACTTAAAAATCTGAGGTAAAGTGGAAACAGAGTAAAGATATGAGTTTTTCTTTAAAGTGCCACTTTATATTTTTAGTGAGTTAAAAGCAGATACGAAAACTACTCTTAAAGGTTGGGAAAAAGGAAGTAAAAAAAAAAACAAGAAAAGCACAATAACCATAATAAAATCTCAGTAGTTAATAAAAAAAAAAGACAGGAAAAATTAAACCAATGCAATATGAACCTGGGAAAGACATTCAAGATATGACACATTAATAGATTAATTTTTAATATTTATATATGAGACATGAATAGATTAAAAGCTCTGGAAAATACAATAAGGAATTCTAACATTAAAATGACATTAATTCCAGAATGAGAAAACAGATGAAATACACACGTGCGCACACACACACACACACACACACAGACACAAAGACAAAATTAAAGAAATTTAGTTTAGCATCTGGCCCATATTAAATACTCAAAAAATATTTATTAAATAGTTCAACTAACTAAAAGGAAAGTTACAAGACCGAAAATTTAAGGATTTTGCCATCATCTAAGCAAAACTGATAAGCAGAAATCAATGCTAAGATATAGTCTGGTAAGTTTTCCAGTCAGTACCATATAACTTTACACACACACACACACACACACACACACACACAGAGTTTACTTTTAACAAGAGTTAAAATCAAATTACTTTCATATTTCTTCTCTGGGGCACTTATTAATGAATAATACCCTCAGGATTTTCAGAAGAAAAGGATAAAACACTATTGATCAGCTTCTGAAAACGCTATGCCAAATGTTGAGGCTGAGAAACGCAATAATTTTCCTCCTAGTCTTTGTTACAGTTAAGAGTGGATACCAGACCTAACTTTACTTCAGAAGAAAACAGAATTCTGCTGGGGGCACTTCTGCATTTCTGATTAAAAAAAAAAAAAAACCCACAGATTTGGCTGATGTGGCCCTATCTCATTTGTCTTGCTTTGTAATCCTCCCTTGGACATTGTACTGGTTTCTTATCAATCACACACAAAAAAGAAAACGAACAAACAAAAACCATCGTAGCAGTTGAAAACAACATAAATGTACTATCGTACAGTTCTGGAGGTCAGAAGTGTGAAATGCAACTAACTGCACTAAAAAAATCCAGGTGTAGATAGGGCTGCTATCCTTCCGGAGGCTCCGGAGAAATGCTTCCCTTTATTTTCTGGTGCGACCTCTAGAGGCCACTGCGTTCCTTAACTCATAGACTTGTCCATTTTCAAAGTCAGCAATGTTGACTTTCTTCGGCCTCCCTCTTCCACATAGGAGGACCCTTGTGATTATATTGGGCCCAGCCAGGTAATCCAGAATGATCTCTCCCTCTCAAGGTCAGTTCATTAGCCACCTTAATTCTATCTGCAACCTTAATTCCCCTTTACCATGTAAACTAGCATAGCGGCTTCCAAGGATGAGTTTGTGGGTATCTTTGGGGACCATTATTCTGCTGACCGCAGACTTAATGGCCATATTGGCAACTGAGCCAAAGCCAACAACCACATACACTTCTTGTTACATGAGAAAAATAAATGTCTGTAATTCTGATTTTGTTGTTGTTGTTGTTACCTGTAGTTTCGTACTTCCCTATTGGATTTGGACTCAAATATTACCTCCTCATCCACGGGCTTATTCTTTTCATAAGGCAAGACAAGATCATTCTCAGATCTGCAAATTATTAGAACATTTACCACTCAAATCTGTTTTCCAGTAGAATACATTACCAATGCACCCTGAACAATTAAGAGATGAATAAGCAATTGCATTCTTTATTAGGGAAGTTGTGATTGAGGCTAAACACTGAAATTATTAAAAATTATAGGATAAATAAAATAAAAAATACAAATCTGCAAATTACTATGCCATAAAAAGAGGAAAATTAAATAATAGAGGGTAATTATAGAAACAAAAGTAAAATACTCAAATGTAAATATAAAATGAAAGTTTTTTTTCTAATGAATATTTTAGTTTATTTACTTTTTAAAGGAAAATTTGAACTCCAGATTAGTATAATGCAAAATCTGAAAGGGAAATAGCAAAAATGGAGATATCATCAGTATTAACTTTAACTTCCATGAAAGGAAGTCAATAGTATGTTGCACTAATTATATAAAAAGAATTTTAATGTTTTAAGATAATTATGGAAAGTTATCTTTAAAATAGGGTGTTAACTTTACAAATTATAGTTAAAAGCAAATAGGCATAGTTTACTGATCTGAAGGCAAAATAGACAAAATAGACAAGAAAACAAGAAAGCATTGAAATATAGAAAGCATAATTTAAGTGACAGTTGTAAAACCAAGTACAGTGTCTTAAGTATTCTAGAACAATTTCTATGGTAAGTCAGTGGAGTATATATATGGTGAAAGGTCTTCATTTCAAAAGGCTAACATTTTATAATACACTTAAATGAATTGTTGTCTTTTGCATTTCTAGAAATGTTTGTATAAATGAGACAGTCTTGGGGGGACAGTTGACTCTAATTTCTTAAATAAAATGGGACTATGATGACAGTATAAAATAATACTGTTAAAATTGAATATATAAGTTTGAAATATTTAAACATAGAATTTAAATACACACACAAACATGAACACATACACACATAACTGGAAGGAGTGAATTGCCATCCCTCCCGTGTCACACCTCTCCTCCTCTTCACCCCTCTCTTTCCTTGTACCTTCACAACCCAAGGAGAAATGAAAAGATGATGTTGACATGTCTACAAATTTGATTAGTTTCTTACAAGCAATACTTTCAAAGTTTCCTCTGAGTCTTTGCATAGCTAAAGTAGCAATTATGAAAAGGAATGAAACCTAGAAATCAGCTTATTTTTTTATTATAAACCCAAGGGGATGTGGTGTGAAAGTGGGAGGTGATTTTTAAAAATCATGGATTGTCACATTTAAATTTAACAAAAATACAGACTTAAAGACTTTAATCACTGTAAATGAAAACATGAACTTGTTTATTTCCCTATTGGAAAATAGAGTAAATTTCTTAACTGGACCATATTCATTCATTCCATTCAAAGTAGATTAATGAAGTAAAGACATTTAACAGATAATGTAATATGTTAAATAAATTGCAGAAATTGTCCATGTTAACTCTCATTAAATTCCTTCTGACAACACAAATCCCCCCACCCCTTTGCTTCCCACAAATCTTTTAATTGCCTAGAGGAAGCTTTTCTAACACTGCTCTTTATAACAGTGTACTTAATAATTTTAGTATAGGCAAGGTGGGCTTCACTAATTAGATAATTAGGTTCTTCCTCCTTGTAATTTGTTCTGTACTATCTATGAGAATTAATGTTTGACCTTGTGAGTTTGCTTTTTTTGAATCACTGCTACCTGGTGGATACTAGAAGAAAAAACATGGCATATTTATGATTCTTATTGGATGAAAAATGAAGGAGAATGGGTTTAGAGGAACCCAGTATTATTCTGCATGAGGCACAGAGTAAAGTGCATAACTCAGTGTCTCCTCCAAAGGAAAATTTAAATATAATACTGGATTTATTTAATGCAGCTGTGTAAGAGGAATAGAAGAAGGAGATAGAAATGCTACATTCTTGGAAAAAGTAAAAAAATACTATGGCTCAAATTCATCTTTCTACTTAGAAGGATTTTTCTCTCTTTTTTCAATCAAATGACTCCTGTTCATTCTTTAAAAATCTGAGCTCATAACCCAGAAATAAACCTTCACATGGTCAATCAATTTATGACAAGTATGCCAAGACCATTGGGGTAAGGACATTCTTTTCAACAAATGATACTGGAAAAACTGGGTATCTACATGCAAAATACTGAAGTTGGATCCTTACCTTACATTATACACAAAAATTAACTCAAAATGGGTCAAAGATCTAACCTTACTCCTAGAAGAAAGCTTTGGGGAAAATCTTCATGACATTGGACTTGGCAATGATTTCATGGTCATGTCACCAAAAGCACAGACACCAAATGAGAAAATAGATATGGACTTAATCGAAACTAAGACCTTTTGAACATAAGGTATCAGGAAACTAAAAAGACACACACAGAATGTGAGAAATTATTTGCAAATTATTCAGAATATATATATATATATATATATATATATATATATATATATATGTATAATGTATACTCACACACACACACACACACATTCCTAAAACTCAACAACAGAAACCAGACAATCCAATTCAAAAATCAGCAAAGGACTTGAACAGACATTTCTCTAAAGAAGATATACAGATGTCCTCTAAGCACATTAAAATGTACAACATCATTTATCATTAGGTAAATGCAAATCAAAACCGCAAGATACCACTCGACACTAGGATGGCTGTAACTTTTTTAAATAATGGAAAATAATAAATATTAGTGAGGATGTGGAGAAATTGTAACTCCCATATATTGCTGGTAGGAATGTAAAATGGTGCAGCAGCTGTGGAAAACAGTTGGATACTTTCCTAAAAAGTTTAACATAAAATTCCCACATGACCCAGCAATCTCACTGCTACGTATATATTCAAAAGAATTGAAAGCAGGGACTAGAACAGATATTTGTACACCCATGTTCATAACAGTATTATTCACAATAACCAAAAGATAGAAAGAATGCAAGTGTCCATGAACAGATGAATGGATAAACAAAATGTGTATATATACAATGGAATATTATTCAACCAGGAAAAGGAATGACATTTTTATATGTGTTACAACATGAATGGACCTTAAAAGCATTATTCTGAGTGAAATAAGCCAGATGTAGAAGGGCAAGTAATGCATAATTTCAGTTTTATGAGGTACCTAGAAAGACAAATCCATAGAAACAGCCAACAGACTAGAGGCCACCTGGGGCTGGGAAGGAGGGAGAGATATTGTTTAATAGCAACAGAGTTTTTGTTAGGAAAGATGAAAATGTTTTGGGTGTAGATAGTGGTTCACAGCATTGTGAACATATTTAATATCATTAAATTTTGGTTAAAATGATAAATGTTAAGTTGTGTATATTTTACCAAAAGGATAAAAAAAATTCCAGCTCACAGATTACTATTTCCAGAAAACCTTCTGAAATACTCACAGAAGACTGTTTTTTTTTCTTTCATCATATTTATCTTAATTTGTAAATATGTATTGTGTGGTTTTGGAGGAACATCTTTCTATTCCCCTGGACTGTGTGCTGCATAATGATTTCCCTGTCAGGTTTCCTTATGTATCTTCCAGTAGTGTCTAGCTCATTGAAATAATTTGGTTTAAAAGCTTTTATTTAATTAATTCTTCCAATATTAAGGAAACTAAAAAACAACTGAGTTCCACCCACATTGCAATACCTGTATTTTCCCTAGCCATGACATTTATAGAGTTGACTAATTTTAATAGGTCATTTAAAAATACAATTAAGCAAATGTGGCACACACAAACACAAATAGAGACAAGTGTCTGATTATTCTATTATTACATCACGTAATTATCCATGATCAAATTATAGATTATAGAAGAGGTAATTATTTCTAATGGTCTCCAAGAGCTATTGTTATGTTGTTGTTTTAATTTAAAATTGGTTGGAATTGAGTAAGGTAGTTGATTAGAAAGGCCACAGCGACACTTTTGATTTTAGGCAATTCATTCTGAAGACTAATAATCATGGTAAATAAACAAAGTTGCCTATGAAGGTCTACATGTGTTGTAATAGCCTTCAAATAAACTAGCAGAGTGGGTTAGTATTATGGACTTTTATAGCTAATAATTTGCAATAACTCTTTATGCAATTGCTAATAGTTGAAAAGGTGAACAAAATAAAAAGAGATTAACTGCTACTGTTTTTTTTTCTTTCTTTCTTTTCTTTTGACAAGGAAGTTTAAGATTTTAGGATAGCTTCTCTGGTGAGTGCTTTAGATTCCAAACACCCTGGTGAATATTGATAAAATGTTATTCTGCAAGCATTTTTATAAAGCAATTCTCCTTACAAACACCCCTTTTTTCTTAGTAGTAGTGACAATGGGGGGTGAGGATGGTGGCTTTAATACTATTTAAAATAGGGAATTTCTGTAATTACGTTGGTTATATTGGAGCTATTTTATTATGTGTCTATTCCTACTTAATCTGCTTTGTTAGTAATACACATATTCACCAGTTATGTCACTTAGTCTATTTTTCCAAATGGAAGCAATTTTGTCTTTGTAAATAAATGATTAAGGCCTTTAAGACTGTTTTTGTTGGGACACTTATAAGTTTGTGTATAATTATGATGTGTGCCTTTCTCTGTGATCCAGGGTTTTTCCATCTGCTAAATGCCACAGAGTAATTTTTCTTAAAAAGGGTGGGGGGCTGCTAAAAAACTTGTTGGTAGAGAGACAACATTCAAATAGTAAAGTTAGTATAACATGACAGAGACTGTTTTTGATTATATTCTTTTAACAGCTGGTTTGAAAATTCCTATTGGGGAATATTTTTGTTGTTGTGTTTGGAGGAAATGTGTTGGAAAGCAATTTAGGACAAGGGTGATTGCAACATGCAAGCTCAGGTACAAAAAGATATTCCCAAACTGCCATTTAAATCCAGTGCTCAAGGCAGGTTGACTACCCTCTTTTTCTTTTACATACGTATTGCATGCATATGTAAATTTGGGTAAGGGAGCTTGAGCAAGGTTGAATTGCTTTATGTAATAAAGGGTTGAGTGTGTAAGGGTTTGTGTTTAACTATATTTTATTTATTTATTTATTTATTTATTTATTGGATAGTTACCTGGCTGGGATTTGAACCCAGGCCACAACATTGAGAGGGCCAAAGCCTAGCCACTACACTACCAGGGAACCCCCTGTTTAACTATTTTTAAAATAGCAATGAAATAGAAATTTCAAGATACTAAAGGGAAAAAAGCAGTCAAATTACAGTGATCAAAGGAAATGCAGCTGTTAGCTACACCAGGGGTCCCCAGCCCAGGCCACACAGCAGGAAGTGAGTGGCAGGGGAGTGACAGAAGCTTCATCTGTATTTACAGCACGTCCCAATCCCTGGCATTACCTCCTGAGCTCCGCCTCCTGTTAGATCAGCAGGGGCATTAGATTCTCACAGGAGTGTAAACCCTATTGTGAATTGTGCATAGGAGTAATCTAGATTGTGAAGTCCTTTGAGAATCTAATGCCTGATGATCTGAGGTGGAGCTGATGCAGTGATGCTAGAGCTGGGGAGTGGCTGTAAATACAGATTAACAGATTAACAATAACAGAGAGGTTTGACTGCATAGAGACCATAATAATCAATTGCTTGCAGACTCATATCAAAACCCTATCAGTGAGCAGCAAGTGACAATTAAGCTGCATCTAGTGGCAGGCTTTATAGAGGCAAGTGAGTTATATAATATTTCATTATATATTGAAATGTAATAATAATAATAGAAATAAAGTGCATAATAAATGTAATGCACTTGAATCATCCTGAAACCTTCCCCAACCCCTGTCCATGGAAAAATTTTCTTCCATGAAACTGGTCCTTGGTATCAAAGTGATTGGGGACTGCTGAGCTACACTACTTCAGGTATTCTGCAACATCAACGACTCTGGTGTGGGTCAATGGTAATGACAACCAAAGCATTAGCAGTGGCCTTAGGGCTGGATCACCCAGGCTCCTATTTTACCAGAAAAGAGAGGGAGTATCACGGTCATAATGTTACTTTCCCTGAGACAGAACCCTTATGTTTGCCACCCGGGGAAAATCTACAAACAATTGTTTTTGTTTTATTTGATATATTAAAGAATAACTTTTTTTCTAATCTATGAATGAAACAAAAGTATAAACTAACAAGATTCTTAAAGAATGTATTGGTACAGAAAGACATTTATCTTTAAGGAAAGGATGCTATGACTGAGTTACATTTCTTTATATAATGGTAATAATCTCTTAGTATCTCTGTTGTTTTTCCCCAAAATGTAAAAATCACTACATGGAGGGCTACATGGAGATGATTCACGTGGAATCTGACATAGAAGGAAGAGAAGATGCAGAGAAATAGAAAAGACACAGTAAGCTGGAGAGAGAGAATGGTGGTGGTGGTTGGGGGGGTGGTGCACTGTGACTAGTTCCCCCCAGGGTTTGCAGTTAGAGATAACCTGTGTCACCTCCAGATCAAGAAGCTTAATAGACAGTTGTGCTTCATCTATGTTCTTTTTTCCTTTTACTGATATTGATATTGATAAGAAAAGGATTTTAGAAGTTACATTTTTAAAAAGGCAAATGACAAAAACAATTCTTCAGTCTCTGAATTATTTCCTGAAGATGTGATTCCATTTAACTAGGAACACCCAGCTAGGACTTTACATGAGCAAAAAATAAACTTCTACCATGGTCGTGCCATTAAGAACTTTGGAGCTTTCTTGTTATAGCCTCTAATGTTACCCTAACTAATATGCTCCACTGGTGCATGAAAAAAACAGACATTGTTCACATGGATGCAGGATCAGAGAAAGCTGATATTGTTCAGTGATTTGAGTTGGACCCACCTGAAACCTAAGATGTTAACCACTATTCCAGGGCTCCTTCCATTGTGGGTATGTTTCAGGGAAGGAAAGAAAGGAAAGCATTTAAAAATACAAAAGCATGGCTGCCTCAGTCCTTACTTCTGTAGCAGATCATGAAGTCTCAATAGTCATTGTGACCTTTTTCTATCTCCCATTCCACCTTTCCCTCTACCTTCTAACAGCACCTTAGCAAGACAGAGTTATTTTGTGGTAGGGTTAATGACACTTTTATTCCCAGAGGATCTGAGTCTTTGGAGTGCTGGGTTGCTTCTCTTTTCATCATGTAAAAATATTGGAAAAAGGAACGCTCAGAGGCAGCCCAGCGAATGCTATGGATTCCAGGAAGAATCCATCATTATGCAACAGCCACCAAATTTCCCTTTGGTCATGGGGACCATTCCCTCAATCTAGTATAGTGACCACTTTATAAAAATGTGTCAAAAATATTTACCCACTCAAGGTGGAGAATTGGTAAAAGCTATGCCTACTGCCTCCCAGGATCACACCAAAATTACAAATAAATTACAAGAATCAACCTCAAGAATCATTTGAAGACTAGCTAAACAGAACCTCTGTAATTAAGGATATAAAGAAGAGGCCACATCAAAACTGGTAGGAGGGGGAAGATATGAAATGAGCCCAAACTCACAGATAATGGCCATATACCAGGAAAGACACCTCGGTAGTTAAGGTCCCAGCCCCACACTGGGATTCCCAGCCCAGGGGTTTCATGCCTGGAAGAGGAGTTACCACAACATTTGGCAGTGAAAATCAGTGGAATTCTGACTGCCCATCCCAGTGAGATGAAAGGAGGTTGCCCTCTTAAAAAGCATGCATACAGACTCACTCACTTGCAAACATTCACCTGATCTCGAGTGGAAAGGCAACAACTCAAGAGGTGTTAGAGACATATGGGGAAAGATTGAGTTGTGTGGCTTTGGGGTGAGGGCTGGAGAGGCTATTGTTCTGTGTGGACCCTGCTTCATGTGTGGCCTACAGGAGGGTGCCATCTTTTCTAGGTTGAACTCTTTCGCCAAAGGGCCAAATCTGAGACTGCACTGGTCTGATAAAATCAGTGTATGGACATTGATTTTACCAGATCAATGCAGCAGCCCTGAGAAATTTGGGTGGTGAGCAGCCAGCCATACCCTGAACCACAGCTTCTCCTGGGTAGCTCTTGAGGACCTGCAGCCCTGTGGCAAGTGGTGGTTGGCCACAGCATTCTCAGGGTGATTATAGGAAGTGGTCACAGGCCTGGATATGGTATAAAAACTGAAATTGCATTAACTTTAACAACCATTGCCCACACCCTGTAATTTCCCGGAATCCTACCCCATCCACCCAAGGCTGCATTGCAGAGCCTCTCTTGACTACTGAGCTGCAGAAGAATGAGCTGCAGAAGAATTTTACAGCAGCAACATCCCACAGTGGTCTGGGCATATACACCAATATCCCTAATGAACATAGATGTAAAAATCCTCAACAAAATATTAGCAAACTGAATTCAGCAATACACTAAAAAGATTATACACCACAATCAAGTAAAATTCATTCCTCTTATGCAAGGTTGGTTTAATATCTGCAAATCAATTAATGTGATATGCCACATAAACAAAATGAAAAATAAAAATTACATAGTCATATCAATAGATGCAAAAAAAAGCATTTGACAAAATTTATGATAGAAAACTCTCAGTGAAGTGGGAATAGAGGGAACATATCTCAACATAATAAAGGCCTTATGTGACAAATCTGCAGCTAACATCATACTCAATGGGGAAAACTAAAAGCATTCTCCTTAAGATCAGAAACAAGACAAGGATGCTAACTTTTACCATTTTTATTCAACATAGTACTGGAAGTCCTAGCTACAGCAATCAGACAAGAAAAAGAAATAAACTGCATCCAAATGGGAAAGGAAGAAGTAAAACTATCATTATTTGCAGATGACATGGTAGTATATAAGATTCCACAAAAAATCTGTTGGAACTGATAAATAAATTTCATAGAACAGTATATAAAATTAATATTTAGAAATTGGTTGCAGTTTTATATACCAATAACAAGCTAGCAGAAAAAGAAGTTAAAAAAATTGCCATTTACAATTGTATCAAAAAATATATAGAAATAAATTCAGCCAAAGAAGTAAAAGACCTCAAAAAATTATAAGACATTGAAGAGAGAAATTAAAGATGATACAAATAAATGGAAATATATACCATGCTTATGGATAGGAAGAATTAATATAGTTAAAATGTTCATTCTACCCAAAGCAATCTATAGATTGAATGCAATCCCTATTAAAATACCAATGGCATTTTTCACAGAACTAGAAGAAATAATCATAAAATTTGTATGGAAACATAAAAGACCTAGAATATCCATGGCAATCCTGAGAAAGAAGAACAAAGCTGGAGGTAACATGACACTAGATATCAAATTATATCACAAAGCAATAGTAATCAAAACAGCATGGTACTGGCATAAAAACAGACACATAGATCAATGGTACGAAATACAGAATCCAGAAAGAAATATATGGTCAGTTATTCTATGACAAAAGAACAAGAATTTGCATGGAGATAAAAACAGTTTATTCAATTAGTGATGCTGGGAAAATTGGATATATACATGTCAAAAAAATGAAATTGAACCACCTTCTTATGCCACATACATGAATTAACTCAAAATGGATTAAGACTTAAATGTAAGGCTCAAAACCATAAAACTCTTAAAAGCAAATATAGGAACTAAACTCTCAGATATTACCCTTAGTAATATTTTTACTGGTATATCTCCTTGGGCAAGGGAAACAAAAAAACAAATAAACAAATGGAACTATATCAAACTAAAAAGTTTTTTCACAGTGAAGGAAACCATCAACAAAATGAAAAGACATCCTACTGAATGAGAGAAGATATTTGCCAATAATATATCTGATAAAGACATCTGAAATTTATAAAATAAACTCATACAACTTAACACCCAAAAAAAAATCAATCCAATTAAAAAATGGGTTCCCAGCCAGGGAACCACCAAAAAATAAAATAACATAAAATAAAATAAATGGGCAGGGGACCTAGATAGACATTATTCCACACAGTACATATGGATGGCCAATAGATATAAAAAGATGCTCAATGTCACTAATCATCAGAGAAATGCAAATAAAAACCACAATGAGGTACCACCTCACTCTTGTCAGAATGGCTATCATTAATAAATCAGCAAACAAGTGTTGGTGAGAATGTAGAGAATAGAAAACCCTTGTGCTTTATTGGTGGGATTACAATTTGGTACAACTACTATGGAAAACGGTATGAAGTTTTCTCAAAAAATTGAAAATAGAACTACATTATGACCCAGCATTTCCACTCCTGGGTATTTATCCAAAGAAATCCAAAACACTAATTCAAAAAAACATATGCACCCCTATGTTACTGCAATGCTATTCACAATAGCCAAGATATGGAAACAACCAAAATGCTCATCAATAGATGATTGAATAAAGAAATTGTGGTACATTTATACAATGGAGTATTTTTCTGTCATAAATAAGAATGAAATCTTACCATTTGCAACAACACAGATAGACCTAGAGGTTATTATGCTAAGTGAAATAAGTCAGACTGAGAAAGACAGATACCATATTATCTCACTTATATGTAGAATCTTAAAAAACAGAATAAACAACAACAACAAAAACAGCAATAGACTCATAGATACAGAGAACAAATTAATGGTTCTTAGATGAGAGGGTGGTTGGGAGGATGGGGAAGAAAGGTGAAGAAATTAGGAATTACAAATTGGTAGTAGTCACAAAATATTCATGGGGATGTGAAATACAGTATGGGGAATATAGTCAATAATGCAAAAATTATGTATGGTGTCAGATGGGCACTAGACTTACGGGGGTGGGGGGGCACTACATAGGTTATATAAATGCCTAGCCACTATGCTGTACATCTGAAACAATATAACATAATATTGAATGTCAACTACAATATATATATAGTCACAGGATGTAAAGTACAACATAGGGAATATAGTCAATGCTATTGTAATAGCTATGGAAGGTGTCAGATGAGTAGCAGACTTGCTGGGTTATCACTTTGTGAGGTGTGTAAATGCCTAATCATTATATTGTTCTGTATACCTAAATCTAACAACAACAATAAAAAAATTTTTACCAATTATTGTTTAACTCTTTCCTTCGTGTTTTTTATCTTTGTGTGTGTGGGGTGTGTGTGTGTGTGTGTGTGTGTGTGTGTGTGTGTGGTGTTTGGGACTATATTTTTCAAGCTTTTCTCCTGAAATTTTTATTTTAGTAATAATTTTTAACTTCAGTGACCTTTCTTTATTCCTTTTTGTTTTGTTTTTAGGTACTCTATCCTTTTCTTAACCAATGAATAACAATATATTCTCAAACTTTTCTGAAAAGAAAAAAAGAGGCTTAAAGTTGAATTAAGGTCCCTGTTTTTTCCCTGAATCTTTGTTTCCTCTGGAATCAGCATTCTGTTTTATGACCTCAGTCTTTTCCTTTTATGCTACTACATAAGTAATAGTAATTAATTAATGATACCTATTATAACAAACAACGCCACAATTCTTAGTGGGTTAACCCAATAGAAGCTGTTTAATTTTGTTTTCTTTTTTATAGAGGCCAATGTATACCTTTCTGGTCAACAGGCTCACCTGGACAGCTCTCCTATGAGAGATGACTCAGAGATCCAGAACATGACTACCCAGGGTTTCTCACTGTTGACACAAAAGAGAAGAAAGAGGAGGATCAGATGCTGGAGACTTGGTATTTTGCGCCAAGCCTGGAAGTGGCATATGTTTCTGCTCACATATTTCTGTTCAGAACTAGTCATCTGGCCCCATCTAGTTGCCAGGGAACTAGGAAATATAATGTTCTTGTCCTCCCAAGAGAGGAACAAAATGGTGTGATAAATCAATAGCATTGTCTTTGCCACGGCTGCTTTTAAAAACAAAAACAAAAACAAATAGCTGCTGATATTCAGTCATCCAATCATGTTTATGAATAAAAATGGTTGATTATTCCCTGTAACCGACAACATTTCCTCTGACAGCAGGGGCCTCTTCTCTGAACAAGGTTGACTCAGGTTCCCTGTTTGTGGGTGTGGTGTGTGGACTGGCAGGCTTTCTGCTCAGATAAGCAAGCTGGCAACCTCTTCTCCCCAAACATTGTCCCTCTGAGGTTAACAGTTTCATTCCCTTGGAAGGTGTTCTCCAGGTTCACGTTACAGATATTTTCCTTAAACATATTCATACACGTGGAGGTCAGAAAGGAGGCTCTGACTCAGCAGCCACCGAACATAATTCTTCCTGCAATGATCTGGCGTTAAGTTCTTTCTCACATTCTGCCTACATCCCTGTGGCCCTGAGGAACTCTGTAAAACGACACTGACTCGTCTGCTGCTTTCTCCCCTACCTGTACTGAGCCGTGTTCTCTCCATTCTGGTTTATATGTCACTTTGGCCAGAGCCATTTTCGATCTTCCAAAAACTCATAAAATCTTACTTTGCTAACATTTTCCTTCCAGCATTCAGCAATCATATTAATTTCTTCTCTTTCATGCTTCTTTTACTTGTATTCCAATAGTTTGTTGCTTTTTTAGTTTTTATTTTTTGGAATGAGGGGAGGGAAGTAATTTTCTTTAAACTACCATCTTGAATTAAAAGCAATACATTTTTCACTTAGCAATAAGTGTTTTCCTGTGTCAACATAGCTATTTTTTGTATCATTAAATAATCTTAAACAAATTTTGAAATATAAAAAATATTCCATTTTGTTATATGCCATCATTTACCAACTAACTTCCTGTGGTTGAATATGTAACTTATTTCAGCATTGTTTTTGACAATTATAAACAAGTCTGCAATGGACATTCCTGGATGCTAAATGTCTGATGATTTTCTTTTTTCTTTTTTTTCTTCTTCTTTTTTCTTTTTCTTTTTTTTTTTTTTAGTGGTGAAACAAAGAGATAGTTTATTGAACAGAAAGTACACTCCAAAGAGGTAGGAGCAGGCTGGAGGAAGGAGAGTGGCTCAAGAGCCTGATGATTTTCTTAGATCAAGTTTCTTTAAGTGGAATTGCTGCCTCAAAGGCTATTTGCTTTTTATGACTTTATATAAAGTGTCTGGCAAGTTGTCTTCTAGAAATATCATACTGTCTTATAAGCCCATCAGCAGTTGGTATTATCATGAAAAGAATCTTTACTAATTTATTTATGCCAGCAGCACTTACTAACTGGGTACCTTTGTTTCCTCAACTGTAAAATATACTCCTAGGCACTGGAGTCTTGTAAAGATTAAACATGTACCTCACACATGCCTATCACAAACTAAAACTAAGTGAATTTTGTTTTAAAACTGATAAATTGGGAGTTCCCTGATGGTGTAGTGGCTTAAGGCTTTGTCACTGGTGCTGTCAGCGCTGCGGCCTGGGTTCAATTCCCAGTCAGGGAGCTACCCACATACCCAAAAATAAATAAATAAATAAATAAAAATAAAAATGATAAATTATTTGTTGTATAAATCGTAAAAAAGATAAAAGAATCAGCTTGCTCTCGTTCAGGGATTAAATGAGATAATATATGTAAAAATACACAAAAGTGGCATATATGTATGTAATATATAAGTGTTAAGTATTAATGTTCTCTCTCCTTTTAATCTGAGCTTCTTGAATGCAAGGGTATTCTAAACCCATGACCCTACTAGCCAGGACACAGCGAAAGCACATGATCATGTGGATAGCATCTGAGCTTGGGGGCAGGTGGTAGGAATGACCCATTCCTGAGGAGGATCACAGAGACCAACAAAGGATTGACCTCAGGGAATTTACTTCCCCTTGGCCGAGCATTCAGATTTTCTTTTGATTACAGATTTATCTGAGCATCTGTGTGTGAGCAATTTATTTGCAAGAGTGCTGTCATCTCCTCCCTGTACACCATCCCTGTGGCTGAGTGATTTCTGCTCACCCCAACTCGCACTGAGTGTTCATATGAATTTGACTGAGGTACAGAGAGGACACAATTCTGGTTCCCTCAAGAGCTTTGGGAATTTTGATAACAAGCTGGCAGGCAGGAAGGGACAGAGTTCTAGAAAAGAATAAAAAGAAAAGAACTAGCTTAATACACATTGTGAACATATAAAGGGATAATCCTGAGTATAGAAAGGTGAATACAAAATGATTGGAAAGTTAGGTCTAGAAATTACAGGATGGAGAGAACTTGGGCTAAACAGTTGAAATAATTGTCCAGATGTGCCTCTGCCTTGACTTTTTCTGTAAATTCAGGATCTTTGGGATGAAATATTGGCTACAGGAAGTATTTTACCTTAAGAGCCTTATTTCTTCTTCTTTCTTCCTTTTCCCTCTGCTTTTCCTGTCGGGGAGTACACCCTGGTCAGTTAAACGATGCTATTGTTTTACGTCACAGTTTAGCTCTAAAATACATTTGATTAAAAATTAGTTGTCACCAGACCCACTCATACAGGCCTTGCATCCTGCTTTGTTTCCTCCATCTGTGCCCTGAAATCAACTCTGAGGCAAGTGTGGAAAACAAGGATGTTCTTTCTGAGTTTATATCAGTTAGGTTATTATGCATTCTTCTGCTGGTTAGAGTTGTTAAACAGTTACAGCTTAAACAAACAAAAAAATGTATTTTTTTCCCCATTTACATTAAAGAAGCCCAGAGTGAGGCAGTCTAGAGCTGGTAAAAAGGTTGCAGAGGGGGTTGGCAAGATAGAAGTTTCTTTTTCTTTCACATGAAAGCTTGAGTGTAAGAACTCAGGGCAGTTGTGGAAACTGCATGACTGGGATCCAGAACCACTTCCTCCCTCCCTCCCTCCCTTCCATCCATTCTTCTCTCCTTCCTTTCTTCTTTCCTTTTCCTTTTTCTCCCCCATCCCTTTCTATTTGGCAAATTCAGGCTGCATTTTGTGTAGTTTTGCTGGTCTCAGAGATTCCTAATTTATTTACCCATATTTAGCACACCTCATGAATGCTGCCTATCTCACCAACTACTTGTGTCTACACTTAGTGTCTTTACCCTCTTTATTTGTTTTCTTGTCTTTATAACAGATTCTAACCTCCCCATGATGTTAGATATATAACACAGATAAAAGTCAGGTATGGTCTACATGTAAATAACATGGCGTACGCATGTGACAAATACCTTTTAATTCCTTCTCTGTTGATTTTCATTACATTAAAATTTTTGAAGTCTAGACCAGTTGTCTTCTATCAGTTTCTTTCCTTTATCTTTATCTTATTCTTTGCTTTCCTCAGACTTGGGACATTGTCAGGAAGAAATACAGGCATTTACCTGACCTGGGCAATCCTCTGCTGTTAGTGAAAATACCACAATAGGGGCTTCTTCTTACTGTCTTTTTTCTTTCTAAGTATAGCTTTATTAAGCTGGAGGTAGTGGCCACACCTTGGGCTTTTATGAAACATGCAGCAGCCAGTTCGTTCTGTGTGTGTGTTTTCCACTTAGTGACACAGCTTTCTACTGTGGATCTTGCCTCAGCTATGTCACCAAGGACCTGAGCTGCTTTACCAAGGACCTCGGGATGGTTTTGAGGACAACTGGAGGAGGGAGACTTTGCAAGTGGTATCTTATTGATTGATTATCTTACCACCTTGGAGACCTTGCCTCACCTTAACCGGGATCACCTTTCAAAATCCTTTGGAAAGGATGGAGTATTACTTCTCCAAGATCACACCTCCACGATGCAGAAATTCCTAGGTTACTCAAATTGTTCTTCCAAATTGTGGCTTCCATCAAATATTGGGTCACATTAAATGTAATATTTATGTCTTTATGGGTAGAGAGATATTGCATTTAAATATACTTCAAATATAAATATTTTAATGACATAGATACTATGCTCACTGTTATTTTATTACTGCGATCAAATGAGGTAATGATAACTTTAGGAGACTTCTAGCGTAAGAAGAAAGTAGGAGGCTCTTTATTCAAGCACATATCCCTAGACCCTATTTAGGCCCTGAATATATCTTTGACTTCTAGCAGCATCTTATGCTTCATTTAATCACTGGTTTCTAGAAATCTTTCTCATTGGTGTATGTAACCCTGACCAAATGTTTTTGTTGATGTCTTCTATCTAGATGTGTGTGTGTGTGTGTGTGTGTGTGTGTGTGTGTGTATTTGCTTATCTTGTTTTGTTACAACGGCTCGCCAAGCAATTTTTTTCTCTAGCTATGTTCTTCAAATCTTGTTCTATATCCATAATCATAGAATCTAGACTCATTCAAAGAATAGACTTTTGTTTACTTACATTTAAAAATAAATTTCATTTAAAAAGATATGATTGGTCATTTAATCCAATCTCCCACCCACTAGTGGTTGACTCCATGTTTTGTAAGATGATTTGAGTGCGTTTACTTACTGATCATTCCAGTGTGGGGAACATGCTGTTTACAACAACATCTGGTAATGGTAAATACTCAATAAATGTTTACTATTATTATTATTATTACCACTGTTTTTGCACTTTGATTCAACTTACCTTGAATTTTTTTTCTCTACTCATATTCCCTGATCCCTTGACAACTTTTCCTTTGACCTTGTTTGGCTTTAATTCATAGAGTCATTTGGGAATCTCGACATTCTCAATTTCTGTGAAATTCCTGTTGTCTTTCAAATATTTTAAATTCTTTAGACTGAAAATGTACGTGCTAGCAGAAAACCCAGTTTTGTTGTTGTTTTGTCTGTTCAACACTCTTGTGAAGAGGAAAATTTTTAAAAATACATTTTATCGGATCCCTCCAATCCTAACTTTTTCTTGTTTCTCTATCCATGGGGAAAACAAAACTAGCCATTATCACTGAAACGATGCAACACCATTATTAAGAGCTTTGGAGCCGGACTGCCTGGGTTGGTCTCTTGACTCAACTAACTACTCACTAGTCTTGTGACTGTGGCTGGAATTATCTAACCCATCTGTGCTTTCTTATCTGTGGTGAATGGGTGATAATAAAGGCATCTGCAGCATAGGGTCCTTGTCAGGACAAAGTGTTAAACATTTCTACACTCAGAACAGTGCCTGAGGAAGAGCCAGCACTGATAGACATTAGGGGAACGACACGGTCTGCACAGCAGCTGTGAGAATCCCTACCGTTCTCGGTGTATGACAAGAAGTAATGGTGTGGAGTACATTAAACACATGAGCTTTGTAGTCAGTTTGTGTTAGATGGAACTCAGATGTTGCCTGTGTTGTGTGACCTTGGGCAAATGATTTAGTTTCCCCAAGACTAAATGCTCTCATTTGTAAATAGGATGAATACTCACCACCTCTCAGGATTATACAGCTTTACTTTGGGGTTGATAATATATGAAAACAACTAGAATGCACCTGGACACAATAAGTACTCATAATATGTTAAATGTGAAAAAAAAAAAGAAATTGCCCATTCTTTATATCTCTTCAGTCCACTAATTTTTAAACTTGTTTTGGAAATTTCTTTATCATTGATTTTTTCAATTTGCATATGAAGTTGATTGTTTTTTTATAAGATAATTTCTTTAGCAACTGTTTACTTCCCTGAAACTTTTCCAAACTGCTCTTCCTTTAAGAGAGAACTCAATTATAATCTAGCACGTAACTTTTAACAGAGCACAGCAAGATTTTAAACAAAGATATAAATGAAGCTTTCTCACATCCTCACTGCACTAAGTAACATAGTTGAGAATTAACATAACATAAATAATTGTTGCTATTGATATGACTCATTACCCGTCTTACATGTGGAATCCTAGGGTGTGCGTGTGAAGATAGTGCGTATGTGTGTATGTGAGTGTGCATGTTCATTGGCCTCTCCCCTCTTGAACTTGATTTTCCCGGTTCAAGGCACTTTGCTCCGGGAGTGGCAGCAACCAGACACCCCAGTTCTCATTCCAACTTTCCCTTGAATGGCTCTCCTTTTTGCCACCTCCCCAAATGTTTCCATTATCCCAATAAACCACACCCAGAGCTCAGAGCACCACCCTTCCCCCTTGGCAGTTTTGACTTGGTTCTCATTAGCCGTCTTGTTTGTAACACTCAGTCTCATCCCTGTCGTTGTTGACATCATGCAGTTAATATCTGCTCCATTGTACGTACTGTTTTCTTTTTTTCTTAACTTTTTTCTAGCATCACATCCTTGCCCTATCTAATTCTCCTCTTTTGATACTGCTCCTCCCATCTTTGCTCCCACCAAGCACTCTCCAAAACCAACACCACAGGAGGGGCAGGGCTGGGTGTTGGTGGAACTGGTTGTACTTTGGCCCATTTCCACCACCCTTCCTCTGCTTGTCATTATTTGAAGTCTTTGCCTTTTATGTCCACAGCCTTCCTGAAATCTATAGCTTAACATCCTCTGCTGACCCATTTTCACATCCTAAGATGATTCAGTAACTGATTCATGTTGTTTCTAGTCCCCTTCGTCTGGCATTCATTTATGAGCTCAGGCTATCTGTCGAGTAACCCCTCAAGAGCCTATATCTTATACCACTTGGGCCAAAAAGTGAATGCCTTTGTCTTATATGACAATTTTTTCTTAACTCTTTTCTGTCAGCATTTCCACTCCACATGTTCTCTCTCCCTCTCTTGTATCATTCAGTCATACTATTCTGTTTCTTTCACTTATTCATCTCTCACTGGACATCCCCACTTTCCGTCAGTCTGAACTATCGTGCACCTTTTTTTTATGTTCTCAATTGGTATTTATTATAGACTGAAGAAAGAAGATGAGGTTTGAGTCTAATAATCATATTTCACCCAGTTACCTGCTCAAATAAGTGAAGTAGAGTGAGAAGGAGGCTCAGTCGAGGGTACTCAACACACATTATACAACTACATCTACCTTTAAAGAAAAGGTAAATCAAACAAAGACTCTCTTAATACTTCCTTCACCTGCTTTATTTCTCAGAAATAACCACTATTATCAACCTGCTGTGCATTTTCCCAGCTCTTTTCTCTTCATATATTTGCATTCCTTACTAATTTCTGTGAATTACTACTAATTCCTTACTACTTTGAAATGGGTAGCAGGCACCTAATTACTACCAGTTGAATAAATGAATGTGTGTATGTGTCACATAAACTGCTTTGCATATGCATTTTGACATAAATCATATTGCTTTACATATATTACTTGGCAGCTTGCTTTTCTAACTTAATAGCATATCTTGGGAATATGTCCATGGTACCACATACCGCTCTATTTCATTCAACAGTACTGCTGCATGGTATTTTATATTATGGATATTTATTTGTCCATTTCTTACTGATGGACATTTACATATTTATAAACAATGCTATAACATAAATCCTGGCAAAAGTTTCTGCCCACATGTACATGTATTTCTATTAAATTGTTTCTTTAAAGGGAATTGTTGACTAAAATGTTATGTGCATTTTTAATAAATGTGGCCAAGTTACCCTTCGCAAAGACTGTTTCAGCTCATGTTGGATCATAACACGTACTTCCTCGCAGGCTTACCAAGGTCAGATGTTACTGATTCCTTTAATTTTGCTGATCTGATGGAAGAAATGGTGTTTGATTTTTAAAATACTCATATTTCACTGGTCATTAGTTAGATGAACCATCTTGCATAGGGTTATTGGTCTTCTTCATTGTGGGTCTGTCCTTTATGCATTTTAAAATTCTTTTGCTCCCATTTCAGAGGAAGAAATTGCCCACTGTTGGTGCCCAAGAATAAATTCCTCACGCTCCTTCTGTCTCAATTGTGTTCACTCTGCAACTGCTTCAGTTTTCCTGTTCTCACAGCTTTCTTCCTCTTGGCTTTCAAGTATAATCCGATGGCAATCATCTTGGGATAAAAGACTAGTCAACTCTACTGTTCCCTTGAATGCCTTCCTTGTTCTCTCCACTCCCACCCCTGTCAAATGAGTGCTCGACATCAGCTACTTTTGTAGAGAAATACTGCCCCCCAACATGGCCGACAGTCTAGTCCGGGCCCCCCGCGCTCCTCCGCCCACTGCGAGTCACTTCCCGGTTCTTCTCCCTGAGCTGTTCCCGCCAACCCTAGCTCGCTCGCGGGAAACTGCTGTTATCATGGACGTGCTGTGCTATACATTTCCCCACCCAGCCTTTGTTTGGGAGTCCGACTTCTCGGAAACAACTCCTCTGAGCCCGCCTGGCAAAAAATAAACAACCTGAACTTGCAAGTGCTCCGAGTGCTGCTTGGTCTTTCGGACTGGTGAACGGGTAGAGCCTTCTGCAACATTGGGAAGGTAGAGCCTCTCTGCAACACTCTCACCACTTCTTACCACTGACACCAGTGATTTTACTCAGTCCTAAGTTCACTGACATTTTTACGTCCCTTTAAATCCTATTGCCATTTTTTTCAGTCACAGACTTCTCTTAACTGTCAGGTCTCCTTCCATTTCTCTTTTTATTAATACCTCTAAAACTACCTTCTTTCTTTCTCAAGTTTTTTCCTTCCTTTGCCAAAAAATGTAAATTTTAAGCAATTCCTGTTTTTGGACCTTTGTTTTTTAAATTCGTTGTAACTTTTGAGATCTCACCCATCCAAATATTTAAAGTATTATCTTTATGGGAGCAAAAAAACCCAAATTGGTATCCTAGACCTGATGCCTTATTAAAAATCTAGTTTTTTACTTTACTTTTTCCCATTGATTTGGGCCACTCCAACTTCAGGATCAGAGTACTAAATCATACTTACTGTCATCCAAACTAATAAATATAATTTAACCATTTTTTTGTGGACAACAAAAGGGAAAAAAGTTATATTTTCTAAGTAGTAGAATTCTCTCCAGATAAAGACTTCTTTTGTTCACAAAATACTTTGATGAGTCACTTTGATGTAGGGGTGTAAGTGAGAGGGTGACATTAGAAAGGATCAAGCTCATATATGAGGAGGTGGTCATGGACTTGCTTTCCAAGTGGGGCTGATCTGCTATTACACTTTTGTTTTACTGGATATACTAAGACTGAATTGTCTGGGATAACAATGAGGATGGGAGTGGCTGGTGAAAGAAAGAGGAGGAAAAATGTAGCTGTCATCCAGAATGGAAATTTGGCAAAAGACCGGGCATATTTAGGAAGGACTTTATAAAGCTTTACACTTGGTATAGAAATAATAGATTGACAATATTTTCTTTTTGTTACTGTGAAATGGAGATTTTCCCCTCAGTTCTTTGTCTCTTGGAGGAAAGAATTCAGTCAAAAGATAGAATTTGAGAAAATATAGAATAGTTAAGAGTTTATTAGTAAAGGAAAATACACTCTGAGACTAGAGTGGGCTGGCCCACGAGAGGGAAGCAGCCTCTCCCTTCCATTGTTTGGGAGTTTTTATATGGGTGTAAGCTCCACCCCCTTCCTTTTCTGTGTGATCCTTCTGAAAAGGGCCAAAGTTGCATAATAATATGGTTTTGGGTAGTAGGGCCTATGGTTGAATAAGTGGGGCTATTTCCTCTTTCTTGATTATTTTAATTTGAGGATAGCTGATAGTGGGCCAGGGCTTACGCCTAGATTCAGGTCATCTGTTAATGAGCCTCCTAACAGGCAAGTTCCTCTTCCCACATTCATTCTCTTTATCTTTTTAATTTAGAGGCAGCTGATAATGGACCAGGACTATTTTTCCTTTCCCGCTCATGTCTACTTTCCCTGCCTACTCTGTCACTTTCAGTACCCTAAAGATATTGCTCTACTGTCTTCATATTTGCACTGTTTTTATCAAAATATCTTTTATCTTCCTTATCTTATTCCATTGTACAAAACATGTCTTTATTCTCTGGCTGCCTTTAAGATCTTCTCTCTAACAATAGCTAATAGCAATTGATTGTGATATTCTTTGTGGTGTGTGGGTGTATTTCTTGTGCTTGGGTTTTGTCAGGTTTCTTAGATCTCTGGATTTAGAGATTAATCAATTTGGAAATTTTTTCAGTCATAATTTCTAGTGTTTTTTTCTTCTCATCTTTCTCCTCTTCTGAGATTTTGATGAATATATCATTTTATGTCCTATATCACACTGATGGTCTGTTTACTTTTCAAAATTTTTCTCTATTCATTTTGGTTTGTTTTTTAATGCTATGCCCCTGTGTTCATTAACAATTTCTTCTGCATTTTCTAATCTGCCATTAATCTCCTCCAGAGTTTTGTTTCCTTAAATCTCAGACATAGTAGTTTTCCTCTCTAATTCTCTATAGAAATTTGTTTCAGAGCTTTAAAAAATATTTCTATGTCTGTATTTACATGTTCAGTCTTTCCTCTAGCTTCTTGAGTATATGGGATACAGCTATAATAACCATTTTAGTGTCCCTGTCTTCTAGTATCAGTGTCAGTTGTAGGTTAGTTTTGATTAATTCATTTTTTTCTCCTTTTTATGACTGGTATTTTTTTGCTTTGCATGCCTGGAAAATTTTTTATTGCATTCCACATGTGGCGGAAAGGCCCTACCTTTTACATGTTGCAGAAGGCACTCAAGAGTACTTGCAAGTTCAGGTTGTCTATTTTATGCTGAGCGAGCTCAGAAGAGTTGTTTCCAAAGTCCGACTCCCAAACAAAGGCAGGGTGGGGAAATTTATAGCAGAACGTTTCCATAATAATCATCAGTTTCCCATGCGGGCTAGTATTGGCGGGAACAGAGGCTCAGGGAAAAAGAAGAACCAGGAAGTGATTCCAGGCGCCAGGGTGGGGTGGGGGCTATCAGCCATGTTGGGAGGCAATATTTTTCTACATACACATTGAATTTTACTTTTGTGTTGGAATTTTTATGGTCCTATATATTCTTGAGCTCTGTTTTAGCATATAGTTCCTTGGAAACAATCTGGTCCTTCTTGTCCAGTTTTAAATATCTGTTAGGTAGAAACAGAGGAGCATTTAGTCTAGGGATGATTACTCCTGAGTCAAAACACTTGACTTCTCTACCCAGTGCCCTATAAATTGAAAGGTTTCCTAGTCTGGCTGGGGAGAATGCACTATTCCTGGCCCTATGTGAAATTCAGTTACTGTTTGCTTTAATCCTTTTGGATGGTTACTTTCCCAAAGATAGTTTTCTCATGTCCATGCTCGGATCAGTACTCTGTTAAATACCAAAGATCTGAAGATCTCTGAAACTCTCTTTGGGCAGCTCTCACCTCTCCCACACTCTGTCCTGTGAACTTTATCTGCTTTATTTTCTCTGAACTTTAGGCTCTGTCTCATCAGCTACAGTAGTTTGCTGGTCTCTCCCTGGGTCTCCCCTTGTAGAGAAACATTGCCTCCCAACTTGGCTGATAGCCTAGTCTGGGACCCCCCACCCCCACCTCCGAGTCACTTCTGGTTCTTCTCCCTGAATCCCTGTTCCTGCCAACCCTAGCCTGCATGCAGGAAACTGATGATTATTATGGAAATACTATGCTATAAATTTCTCCACCCGGCCTTTGTTCAGGGCTCAGACTTCAGAGACAACTCCTCTGAGCCCACTGGTGTAAAATAAACAACCTGAACTTGCAAGCACACCTATGCTGCTTGGTCTTTCCGACAGGTGAATGGGTAGAGCCTTTCTGCAACATCCTCTGTCTGCCGTAGCCTAGAAATTCTCTCACAGGGGCAAGTTTGGGCAATTATAAAGTTCACCTCATTTTTATCCTGTCCTTCGTTGCCTGGTGTCTAAGTGTTGTTTTAGATATTTTTGTCTCGTACTTCATTTTGGCTAGAAGTAGAAGATCAATTATTTTTAAAAATATAAATATATAAATATAAAAATGTTGGTTTTATATTACATATTTACTTTTGATATTGCATTAGTAATATTCTGTAGCTGGCTTGTCGCAGCTCATGAGACCCAATCGTTAAATATTTAGAAATTTTGTGAGTCAGTTGCTAAACTGTTGGCAGCTTTTTCTCTGTCATAGAATTACCTATACACTGATATTTAAGCTTTAGGGAATTTTATTGTAACCTATTTTCATACATTATCTTCTCCTTTCTCTAAACTAATCTTGCTACTATTTTTCACTTCTATCCTGTACTTTTAACCACTCTACCCTTGCTCATTCTATTTCTCCTTTTTTGCTTTTTGCTGTATATATTCCTTTCTTAGTCTAAAGCTCTAAACTAACTCAGAGTCTATCCCTTAAATGAAAGTTATTATACATAGCATTGTAACTGGAAGTAACAATGCCAAAATGTTTCAGATTTGGTAAGTGATATCAACCTACAGATCCAAGAAGCTTAGCAAAAACCAAGCAAAACAAGCTCTAAAAATTTTGGTCAAGAAAGGGATTACTTGGTGTCAAGATTGTCACATAAGGGAGTTCCCTGATGGTGTAGTGGCTTAAGGCTTCGGCGCTGGCGCTGTCAGCGCTGTGGCCTGGGTTCGATTCCCAGTCAGGGAGTTCCCCACATACCAAAAAGCTAAATAAATAAATATAAATAATAAAAAATAAAAAAAAAAGATTGTCACATAAGATAAAGTCAGAAGAGGTGAATGAACCCCTTGGAGGCACCACTGGCAGGGAAGTTATCTTACTCTTCTCCAAGATGTACAGAACCAAAGTGGGCTTGAAAGACTGCCAGCAGCTCTACAAGCTGAATGTCAGCCAGCTGCTCTATGATGGCTACATCAGCATCGTTAATGGCCTCATCAGTGAAATCAAGCCACAGTTTGTCTGTGCACCCTAGAGCAGCTCTTGTGTCTCATCAAACTAGAAATGGAAGAAAAACATTTTTTTTTCTGCCACTCTGTTCATCCTCTGTCACAGACTCCAATTATAGGTATGTTAGACTGTTTGGCATTGTCCAAGAGGCTCTTTTACTACTTTTTTATTTTCAGCCTTCTTCCCCTTCTTCTTTGTGTTTTGACAGTTTCTCTTGACTTGCTCTCATGTTCACTTCTCTCCTGTAGGGTCTAATCTAATGTTAAGCTTACCCAGAAGTTTTGTGTTTTTTTTTTATTTCAGATACTTCATTTTTCAATCTTAGAAGTTCTATTTAGTTAGAGTTTCTATTTCTCTCCTCCTTTTATGTTGTGTTTCCTTTTAGATCTCTGAATATATGTACAAGAGCTATTTTACAGTCTTATTCTTCCAAGTTACTATTTCTGGGTCAGTTTCTAGTGACTGATATTACTGCTGAGTATGGTCACATTTTCCAGGTTTTTAGTATATCCAGTACTTTTTGACTGGATGCTTAACATTTTGAATGTTACATTTTGTAATGTCTGTATCTTGTTTTCTTCTTTCAAATACTGTGGAGCTTTCTTCTAGTAAACTGTTAATTTACTTGCAGATCAACTTGCCTGCTTGTTTATTTCAAGGGTTGTTCTAAGCTTTATTAGGGTGAATGTAGATTAGCCTTATTCCTGTCGAGCCCTACTCTATAGGCTCCCTAGGGTGTCTATAAAATGCCTCAGGTATTCACCAGTCTATTCTAGTTGGACAGAGCTTGAATATCTCAGCTTTATGCAAGCTCTAGTGATTATTCACCCTACAGTTCACCAGTAGTTGTTAGTCCCCTAATAGTTATCCTTTGGCTGGCCTTGTAGAGTTCCACCGTATCCACACAAAGCTTAGTATTTAGCCAACAACTCAAGAAGACCTCCATGCAGATTTCTGGGGCTCTTGCCCTTCCCTCTGAACTGTTTTTCTTTCAGCTCAGTAAGATTTCAATGGTGCCATGTTCTTCCTGGATTCCTTCTCCCCACTAAGCAGCCCAGAAAGTACCAGGCAGAAAACTAAAATAGACTTCACTTCATTTGTTTCCCATCTCTTATGGATCACGGTCTTGTATTATCTATTGTCCAATATTAGAAAACAATTGGTTCATATATATTATCCAGTTTTCTAGTTGCTTGTGTTTGAAGAATATAAATGGGTTGAATAATGTGCCTCTCAAAAAAAAGTATGTTGAAGTCCTAATCCCCAGTACCTTAAAATGTGACCTGATTTGGAAATAAGGATATGCATCCCATGTTCCTTGCAAATTACTATTAATAGCCAAGATATGGTAGCAACCTAGATGTCTATTAATAGATCAATGAATAAAAAAGATATAGTACATGTATACCATGGAATATTATTCAGTAACAAAAAAGAATGAAATCTTGCCATTTGTAACAACATAGGTAGATCTACAGGGTATTATGGTAAATGAAATAAGCCAGAAAGAGAAACATCAATACCATATGATTTCACTTAAATATGGTATCTAAAAAAACAAAGCAGAAGAATATACAAAACAAAATAGAAATGGACCTACAGATATAGAACAAGCTGATGGCTGGCAACAAAGAGGGGATTTGAGGGGATGGGGAAAAAAACAGGCTAAAAAAATGATTTTTTTTTTTTTTGGAAAAGAAACTAAACCAGAAGAAAATAAATGACATATTCGATATTTTATAGTTAAATATGAAAGACTAAAACTTTTAAAATATTCCTCTCATGTTGGTGTAAAGCATAACTGGGCTTCATAAAAATACTTCAAGTATGTTCTAGAATTGTCAGAGTCTATTCTCATAATCAACTTTTCTGGGGGAAAAGTAGACAAGAGTAATTATTTTCAATGTAAAAATATTTCCATGTGCTTATTCCTGTCAGATACTTTCTAATTAAAGACAATTAGACTTGAATCTCACCTGTACGGTTATACCATATAGGGAACCCAAAACAGCAGAAAGCCATTATTTGTAAATGCAAAGTAAGTATGGGAAATTGGTGCAACTGACTACGTTATGTGTTCACCCCAATACCAAAATACTGCCTCAATTTCTTTGTTTAAGCATCAAGAAGCAAGAGTACAGTGTTTGTTTATTTGTTTCTGGGATAATATTATGAGTCATTTGGCCAGTAGAATGAGAAAAAGTTTTTAAAAACATAAAAAGGCAGAAACACATTCCCAGGAATCTTCGATGTTTGTTTCACTGGCTGCATATTATTTTACTGTAGGGATGTAGAACAACTTAACTAGTCCTGAGGGGTAGATTTTGTGGGGTTATTATGATACCTACTTGGGGAATAAGAAACATTTTAAAAGAAGAAATGACCTGCAGCTTTTAGATCTAGTAGCTGATGCTGACTTTAGTGTTTGTCAGGCCACTTAGGTTTTTAGTAAACAAATAAAACAAACAAACAAAAAGCAAATTGTCAAGGCCTTGTGGGAGAGGGTACTTGGTCTTTGGTCATTGTTTATCTTTTCTTCAAAATTCTCATTTGTGCTGGTTTTCAGCCTCTGTTCCCACTGACATGTGTTGCCTCCATGATCAGTCGTGTCTGTCTGTCCTTCCATTCCTGCTGATCCAGGCAGGATGTTCTATGTCCTCCACATCTTAACCAGGAGGCCTCCAGGCCTGCTAGTATCTCTCAGTTCATCTGTTTTCACATAATGAGAAATGCCTACTCCTGATTTGCACCTTTTGTTTCTTGGAGATTATTGAAGACTACCTTGACCTCCCCTGTCAAGATAACACATCCTAAAGCCACATGATAGCTTTCCATTGCTGCTATAATAAATTAACACACACACACAGCTGCTTAAAACAACAACACACGTATGACCTTATCGTTGAGACGTTTGACAGGTTTCACTGAGCTAAAATCATGGTGTCAGCTGGGCCATATTCCTTTCTGGAGATTCTAGGAAAGGATACATTTTCTTACTTCCTGTGCCTTCTAGAGGCCATCTGCATCCTTGGCTTATGGTCCCTTTCCATCTTCAAAGCCAGAAACAGCATCTCTCTGACTCTGCTTGCATTGCCACGACTCTTTCTCTGACTCTCTTCTGCTTTTTTTTTTCTATGTAGGACTCTTGTGACCACATTGGGCACACCTGGATAATCCATGCTAATCTCCCAATTTTTTTATTTTATTTTATTTTATTGTGTGTGTGTGGGGGAGTTCCCTGCCTGGGAATCAAACCCAGGCTGTGGCGTTGAGGCGCTGAAGCCTAGCCACTACATCACCAGGGAACCCCAATCTCCCAATTTTTAAACTCAGCTGATTAGAAACTTTAATTTCATCTTCAACCTTTGTTCCCCTTTGCCATGTAACCCAACATAATCACAGCTTCCTGGGATTGGGACACTGACACTTTGGGGGATGTTTTTCTGCTTCCCACAAGCCATTTCTACTTCCTGATCTCCAGTAGGGACTCGGGACCTGTTCTCTCCACTCTGGAATTAGCCCAATTTTCCTCTGTCCTCAGAACTTTGAGCTTCTGATTCTGCCCTCTCTGATCTCTTGCCCTCTTCAGGATGCAGCCGGACAGAGAGCAGACGTCAGGGAAATTCAAGAGCATTTCCTTGGCTGACTTGCTTCTCATTTCATCAGCCCAGTTAGTTTTTAATTTTTCTGTAGAAGGAAAATACAGACTTTGCAAATATCTCCCAAATCTATTGTTTAGGAATGGGTTTCAGATTTAAAATAAAAAAGAGAAGAATTAAATTTATTGCTATTCTCTTCATGTATAAAGTTTTACCCTATTGGAAGTAACTCATTAAAAATCTAGTGTGGAGAAAGAGGCTCAGGAGAAGGGCAAGGGGAGAGCAGAGCACGATTTAAGCCAGCCTTCAGCTCCTCTTGTCTGGCTGACACCCTCTCATCTGGCCAGAGATATGGCTGGGCTCCTTCCTCTTGGAGATCAGCTGCCACAGAGTAGAGGGAATATATCCTCACCCACATTTCAATAGATGAATGACTTGAATATATTGAATGAATAAGCAATGTTGCAGATGGGGATAGAGAATACGGAGATATTTTTCTAAGGCATCAGCCATATGGAAGGAGCTCCACGCTACTGAGCTGTGACAGTGATCAGAAAGTCAGGCGCCAGCTGGCTACTCCACTCTGACTGATATGTCTCTTCACCCTCCATCTGTGGTGCCATCACTAGAGAGCAAGATTGCATGGGACTCTGCTTGATGATGACACTGAGCCAAAGCAGCTGATGAGTTACAGCAGCTCTCCTGGGCTATGCAGGACTCAACACAGCCCTTGCTGGTATCTGCTGCCACCTTCTGTCCACCCTCTCTCCATCACATCTGCATTCAGGACTGATCCAAGAAGTTCCAGGAGCAGAGACAAAGGAGGACAGAAAAGAGAAAGAAAAGGATGAAAGGGGCTGGGCTGTGTGTGTGCATGTGGGCACACACCTATCTTGGGTTCACTCTCGCCAACCCCGACACGCATAGGTACTATGTTGGGTCCTATTAGCAGATGTATAAAAACAGATTGAAAAATTGTAAAACATCATTGGCTTTTTCAGTTGGTCTGGGGAAAATGGAGTTGCCCAGGCTCTCTTGCCCTTCGCCGGAAGATGACACAGCACTTGTTATGTAACCATGGAGGCAGCCATATTGTCACTATGTAACCTATGAGCTCACACGTGGCAGCCGGCCACCTTTGTTTTCTGCCTAAGTAAGGAGATGGGACTCTCCAGAGGAGAGAAGCCCGGATGTCATTCTTGCTAATGCTGTAACCCCTAAATAAAAAGGCTATGTTGCAGCTGCCTGTGGCTCCTCAGTTTTCCTGCAGTCTGCCCAAATCCAGTGCAAACCTCCCTGGCCTTGATCGTTTGCAGTACAGTTGGCCACAATTATTTTTTTATCATGTTCTAAATGTTCACAGAATACTCATACATCTTATGCTTGCCACTTGATTTGTCATTATTTATGTCAATATTATAAGAGGAATCATTAAATCTGGAAAGGATAAAAAAACCAAACACAGTGCTCTCCCACAAATACAGTGCATTCGAATGCAAATTTAAAAATGTGCTGCAGCTGAAATTCTATTGGAAGCAGGAACACGAACATTAACTTTGAATTGCATTACTGTAAAACCGGTAACAATAACAAAATGGGAGCATGTCTCAAATTCCTGATTTGATTCGGGCTCATTCTCCCTGTTAGGCCACTTCTACTGCTTCCTTTTCAGGTACTCACCTTAATCCACTCTACCACATCCAACTCAAAGTGACTAATAGTTTTAAAAATGAATCCTCAGAGGACAGAGCATGGCAAAGGCAGAGAGAAAGGGAGCTTCCAAGGGACAAGTTGGCTGTCTTCCAGGCATCTTACGTTCCTATGTCTCATTTCAACAGAATGACGTTATACCAGCTGCCCAGCAGATTCTCAACTATTATGAATTGGTGGCTTGGCAATGCTTCTTGTGCCTGTCATCCCCTCAGCCCCCACCCACCACCCCATCCCACTGTAAATGTTTTACTCTTGGCTGCAGGCACGGGCTTTCCCTGGAGTCCAAAGCTCAGCCAACACTTGTAAGAGTGCATGCAGTGTACCAAGTAAAACGCATCTTTCCACCATTTGTAGGCATTATTGTTGTTCTTTTAATTTTACAAGTGAGAACATTAAAGATCAGAGTTTGCTGAGGGTTTCTAAATCACCAAGAAGCAGAGCTGTGTAGAACCCAGATCTATTTGATTCCAAGGCCCCATGATGTTTCCTCTACCTCATGTTGCATCAGAGGATAAATTAGATCTAGAGGCCTTTAGAGATACATGGAACACAGAGTCCAGCTCTGATCAGTTCAGTGGTTGATGTGCCATCTAGGTCTCAGATCTTGTCTGCCAGGATGAAGACGCAGATCCCTTGGTGGGCTGTCAGAGCAGCTTCCTTCTGTGAGAGCTGAGCGCTTTTGCTTGAATATCCCGAAGAGCTAAATTTCTTGAGCTTCGATCTGCTTTTATCTCCTTTCCAGCTACCCAGGTGACATGTCCTATCCCTGGTTTTTGCTTTAGATAGACTAAAATCCTTTTTCATCATCCTGCCAGCATCAGTTTCTCTGATGGTTACAGAGACTCCTGGGGGAGCCAGAGAGCCATCTCTTGTTTACAGGTAACTAATGAGTCATTAAATACATTTACATACCAGGACTTCAGGATTTCAGTATAGATAACTAGTGCTGGGTGAGGCTGGTTCCCAGGGATGGATGGGGGTGATTCATCACATGCTTAAGAAAAGACTAGCCTCATTTCCTCCCCAGCTTGAGGGGAAATGCTCACTCCGCTCTGCAGCAGCAGATCCAAGAGAGAGGGGCCTGGCCCACCTATCCAACCCAGATGAGGAGGTGTCTACCACACTAGTCAACTGAAGGCTGGTTTGAACCATGCTCTGCTATCCCCTTCCCCTTCTGGGCACTTTCTTAGGTGGGTGCTCTCCACTCTGGCTAGCCTCCCCTCAAGTTCTCACCCTCACCCAACCCTGCCAATCCAGAGCCTCAGCTGTTGGTTTTACTGTTGTCTGGAATGAATGTGGGGCTTTGGTGCTGGATCTTGGTTTCCTCTGTTCCCTGGGAAGCACTTTGCTCTCTTGGTGTCCCCTGGTCCAGTGGCCTCTGTACCTCTGGCCCTCCCAACTACTTCCCATGATTGATCCCATATGCTTGAGCCACGGAAGGATTTGGGCCATCCCTCTGTCCAGGTAGAAGACACCTGGGCTGGGCTCTTTGCCCTAAATGGCCTTTTACCCTTCCCGCAGGTGTCTGAGCTCAGACCATCCATCAAGGGTCACCTACAAAGGTGCAGGTTGTGGGCAGGCCACTCTCTCTGGAGTGCACTGTAAAGTGGACATCAAACCCCAACCTATACTGGTACTGGCAGGCTGCAGGGGGGCCCTCCAGCTGCTTTTCTACTCCATTAGGGTTGCCCAGGTAGACCCTGAGGTATCCCAGAACTTTAAGGCCTCCAGGCTCCAGGACGACCGCTTCATCCTGAGTTCTGAGAAGCTGCTGCTCAGTGACTCCGGCTTCTACCTCTGTGCTGTGAGTCTCACACTGAGCTGGGTGGGGCAGACACCTGTGCAAAACCCCCACCCTCTCCTATGTCCTCACCACCCTCCCCAGGAGCCCTCACTCAGGGACTGGGTGGAGAGGATTTGTCACTGGGTTTCCGACTGCCAGCCAATGTGAGAGCCACTGCATCAAGCTGGATTCACAAAAGACTGTAATTAAGTTCTCAGGGAGAACAAAAAAGGAGTTATGGGTGCAGAACCTGTGAACTATGTACAGCCAAGTTCCAAAGTCTGGCATCCAGTCCCAGGCTGTCATGCTCCAGCCCTCAAAGTGTAGTCTTCTCCCCGGTTCCTGGTGGTTAGGTTACACTGGGGAGTGGGTTTGTGCAATGTGGGCGAGAGAGGTAACATACACCTGTAACCAGGTGTGGTGCAGTGGTGGTCTGGTGAACAAACACAAGGGTGCCAATTCTGGTGATTTAACTGGTTAATTTTCATCACCCAGAGAATCTCCTTTTATTGATCTAGACATCCTGTGGAGGCATGGATGAGGCCCTGAGCAGGGCAGGGCAAGGTGTTCCATGGACTGTTCTCGTGTGGGGAAGAAGTGTGGTTCTGTTAGGATCAGAAACATTCCATTATGGATTTTTATGATTGTTCAGACCATAGGTTCCCAAGCGGTAGTGCGCATACCCCCCCGGCCCCCATACACACCCGTGGGTATGTGCTGGGCCATTTAGGGTTATGCAAAAAATAATTAGTAATAGTGAAAAAAAACAAGTAAAGTAAAAAAATGCAAAACATTAGTTATGGAACAGTAAATGTTAAGTTTGAGTCAGCCTTAACGGAGACACTTCAAAATTAGATCACATTAGCGAATGATGATTGGTGAGGGCGTGGCTATGAACCCTTCCCCAAACTGCTCTTCTACCAGTCATTATGCAGTTTCAGAACACTCCATTTGTGAAGTATCTAGAACTTCCCCAAATACATAAATACATCCATAGCCAGACTGATCAGTTTAATTATAGACTGAGTAAAAGTAAATGTGTTGTCTTTAATTGTGATTCTTCACAAGTAGTTTTTTAATTTTATGTTTAAATACTGGATCATCACTATCAATATTTAAATGTGTTATGAATATTGTAAAATAAAATCTGTGATTTGTACTGCTAGTGTAGTAATTTTTCTTTTCTAACTTATTACCTCATTTTCACTATTTTACATTAAGATAGACACTAAACAAAAATGTCAGTATTTAAAAACAGCTGTTTTAAAAACAAGGGGTACAATTTATAGAAATGGGTTTATTCCCATTCTACTGTTTCTCCCCTGCAGCAAAAGAGAAAGCAGAGAAACAGATGGTAATCAAAGAGCTACAAGAGACAGGATAAAGAGAGGGCATGACTTGAATGGGCAGGAAGGAGAAGAAAAGGCTTATGGGGATGGCTGGGAAGAGATGCCATGGTTACCTTGGCAACCGAGTTTCCTTCCTCATCCCTCAGTCCCTCCCTCATCCTCTTTAATCTTAAAAAGGTTTTTTCCCCCTAATGTTCCATGTGCTCCACAAGGGGGCACAAGAAGCCTTAAAATACTCTTCCTGGCATCACCTCTCCTGGAACAATTCAGACGTATTTATTTTCAGTATCATTTCATCTACAGAGAAAAGTCTGAGACAGAGACACAGAGTGATGAAAACAGTTCTTAATAGTGCTCAAGGGTCTCTACTGCGCCTTCAGGATCAACTGTGTATTAGTAGCTCTTATGTGCTGGGCACTCAGAGTCGATACAGGGATTAAAAAGAAAAATAAAGGACATTCAAGGTGGTACTGGGCATGGCCACAGCATGGCTGAATCAAGGCACTTGGTTTCCTGTTTGGTTGTTTCTTTTTCCCGTGTGAAAAAATTTTCCCGTTTCCTAAGACAATCAGTAGTGCTATGGCCGTAGAAGTAAAGGTGCATCAACAACTCATTTTGTAGTAAGCAGTGTCTCAAGCTAATGTTTGGATATTAACTCATTTTTTAACATGAGCAGAAAGAGATCCCTCCCTGAAACAGCGCTGTCAGATTATTTTTAGTTAATAGACTTTAGTATTTAGAACAGTTTTAGATTAACATAAAAATGGAACAGAGAGTAGAGAAAGTTCTCAATGTCCCTTGCTTCCCTCGGCCTCCCGTATTAACATCTTCCATTAGTATGCTATGTTTGCTACTATTAATGAACAATATTGGTATATTATTATAAACTAAAGTCCATGGTTGACTTAAGGTTTACTCCCTGTTGTACATTTTGATGGCTTGTGATAAATATACCCTGTGACAGTGGCATGCAAAATAGTTTCACGGCCCCACCCAATCCCCTTGAACTTCATCTACTAACTTCTGTCCTCTTTCCCCGGACACCCTGACAACCACTGATTTTCACTGTCTCTACATTTTTAAGGCATGTGCTTTTCGAGTATAATTGTACTCGTTGTTATGACCTTGGGCTAATTATCTAATCTATCTAGGCCTCACTCCTCCCACCGGTCAAACTTCCCTTATTGGAATGGGAAGTGTAATCAAAATGAGATGGTGTTTATGTTAGAAAAGCCCTTTTATTGCATTTAATTTCCGACACATAGACATTCTTTTCCTCTCCTTAAGTTTATAAGCTATTTTGATTATGACTTACCCAAAGGAAAGACTTACTTTTTAAAATTAATTGTTAAACTACGTAGTAAATCTTTTAAAATGCTAAATGTACTTGGATGGCAAACTCATGAATGTTGAACCCATTCAGATACTGGTCACTGGTCTTTCCTGCTGGGGCTTTATGCAGCCTCTGCATCCTTCTTAGCAGAGAGATGTTCTGGTGATCACTGCTGTTCACGTGGATTTGGTAGGAGAGTTAAAACAGAATTTTCATTAGTGTAAGAAATTCAGAAACGTTCTGGGAAACTTCACAAAGGAGATAGAATTTTAGCTAGGCCTAGATTTTCGGGGAGGCTAGTATTTAGATAAGCAAAATGACATTCTCAGCAGAAGAGTCGTTTTGAGTGGAAATGTGGGGATCAATGAATACTCCAAGTTCCAGAAAAGCAGTGAGGAAAGAGTCCTGAGGATGGCACAGGGTGACAGAGATAACGGAGGGCATTAATAAAATAGGTAAGGAGAAGCTTAAAGGTATCTAAATTCATCAAAACAAATAAACGTCCTTCATGTTGTCTGCCCTGAGTAAGAGTCCTGTTTCCATGACCAGTTTCCACAGTGTCCAGGACTCAGAATCTACAATCCTTGTCATTCAGGGAGACAGAGGAAAGCAGTTCAGGGTGGCAGATGCTACTCAGATATGCTACCTGTGGCCAGGAGTCATCAGTCTCACTCACCCCTTGGGGCAGATGAGGCTGTCTCTCTTCTAGCAGAGCTTCCAGCACCCGGTTCTTGGCTCTGACTTTGTAGTTGTGCCCAAACAACTAGTCCCATACGTGTGATCCAGGGCCACATGCTGGCAGCCAGAGGAGTTTCCTCTCACCTGGATCTCAGCCACTCCTGGGATTTTACAGGGAGAAACCCTGAGGCCTCTGGACAGTTCTGAGGAATATGGAAATATCCAGGACTGGGAAGTGAATGACACTAAAATTGGGCTACGACGTCATTTTGCTGGGGTTATAAACTCTGGGTTGACTCTCTGCTGCAGCCTTTGAGCTGCTGCAAAGCAACCTGGCCTGTTGTATATGCTGTTCTTCCTGCTCCCCTCGCTGCTTTGCCATCCTCTCCTGCACTGTGTCTCCCTCCTCCTCGTAGGACCTCGCAGGCCTTAGCGGTAGCAGCTGACATTCAGAGGCACCCAGTCGGCACAGCACACGGCTCAGACATCCAGGGACTGTCCGTTTTTCAGTCTGTTGGTTATCTAGGGCTCCCCTTCCTGTGACTCATTAGCACCTCACGATAGATGAGTGGGAGGAAGTGGGAAGGTGAGTGTGGAGAGAGGTGGGAAGACATTTAGGGCACAGATGGGGGGAGGGCGTTGCCTGAGTGATGTGGGGCAGAGGAACCCCAATTGGGTCAGAGCAGTTACTGCAGATGTTTTTTAATTTTTGCTACCTACAAGGTCGCCCTGCAAACCTCTGATCTTGGGTGTGACCTCCGGCAGGTGTAGAGGTTAAGTTGGGGGTGGGGTAGTTTGTGTGTAACTGAGGTGCCCAGAGACCCTCTCCTCTCCCCTTTGTAATCTATTTCCACTACCAGGGAGCTCACCAGAGGCTCAGGTAGTCAGCGGGAAGAGGTTGGGGCAGGATGTGGTGATGTGGTTGCAGTGATGCTCAGAAGGTGGGTGCGGGGGAGGGATTTTCACAGGCACCCCAGAGGCAGAACCTCGTAAATGTCAAACCACATCCTGTTATGCGTCTGGAGATGGCAGCAGGGGCAGGTGGGCGGCTGTTATCCTTGCTCTGATGTCACCTGGAGATAACAGCCCTGGCAGCCAGCACTGGGCTCAGACACCCCCCACCCCAGCCCTTCCCCACTGGTCTCCTAAAAGACCCCAACATGCAGCTCCTTACTTCCTGGACTTTGATTCAAGGCTACTGTTCTTTAAACACAATTTTCGGATCTTCATTCATGGCCCTGGACCTCTTTCCTGGGGGTGGGCCAAGGAACAGGTGTCAGGGCTCCAGGTGCCTCTTCTTAACTGTGGGATCCGGTTCAGCTCTGCCCCCCTTCTACATGGCCACCCTCTGAGGCTGTGTCATAGGTCTGAAGGATTTGCATCTGGGAGCAGCTCACATTCCTGGGTGGCCTTCCTCATGGCGATTTGGGCCCGCAGACTTTGAATCACTCAATCTGAAGGGCAGGCCTAGGACATTCCTTCGAGGCCCCTTTTCCCAATCTCCTCACTTCCCAGAGGAGGGCACAGAAGCCCAGAGAAGAAAAATGAGCTGTTCAGAGCCATGCAGCTGTGGGTCAAGAAGAACCAGAAGCCATTCTCTCTGTATACGCAGCTCCTGGACCTCAGTCAGAGCTCAGGGGGCGTGGGCTTTATGCTGAGCTGAGATCTTGCTATGAATGTTATTCCTACCTGTGTAGGAATAAATAAGGCACAATGATCATATGTGAGATGGCAGGAGGATGCCGGGGTGAACCACAGAATCACAGCCCTGCAGGAACAAGGTAGGTTGCAGAGATGAGCTGAAGAAATAAGACAAATTAAATGTGCAGGCCCTGCCCAACTCACCCCCCCAAAAAAAAGATAAAAAAAAAACAACAACAACTGTCTGAACACAGGAAGAAGAATATACTCCTCACATACTACACACACTGTAGTACATGTGAAAAAGACCTAGGGTTTGAGTGAAAATGAAGTGAGTCAATGGGGTGATGTGGGATAGACATTGAAAAGTTGCCCTAATGAATCTAATGTAGAAGATACGGAGAAGGAGGTGAAGCTCCCCCTTCCCCCTCCTCCCCCTTCCCCCTCTGTAGGTCAGTGTCCTGAACATCGCACATTAGAAAGGTAGAGGAGTAAAAACAGGTAAATGTTTTCAGGAGAGAGTGGCTGGCCTGTGGAGAGCAGGAACTGCTCAAAACTGCCATATGAGACAAAAAGATCTAGACATGTTTGGCCTGAAAAAATATCTTTAGGCTAATGCTGATTATTATACTAGCAGCTGATAACATACTGATGCTGTGATAACAGCTTTACGTGTTGTGAGGATTAAATAAGATGAAATTACCTTTTGAAGTCAGGGTTGTGATTGAGCCCATTTTATAGGAAGGAATGCTGAGTCTCAAAGGTGGTCACCTGCCCAAGGTCATATAGCTGATAAGTGGTGGAGCTAAAGCTGGAACCTAGAGCTCTCTGGCTTTAAAGTCCATGTTCTTCGTTATCATAATGTCCTCACCTATCTACTGCATGCTTTTTCTTCATTCTACAAACTCAAGCTTTTAGAGCTTTGCTTATTGTGTTTCTATAGATTTGTGGACTCCTGGCTGGAGATGGCCATGCCAGCTGTCTTCGGAGGGCACTCACAGCAGTATAATTATGACCAGTGAGGGGCACTACAAAGAATTTTATGGATACCCAATTAGGACAAAATTTTTCATAGAGCTGTTCAGTGATGAAATGGCCTATCCAGACAAGTTGAGTTCTCTGTCCCATTCAAGCATAACTGGTGGAGTAGGAGGGAGAATTCAAGACTCTGCAATTTATGGTTCTTTACTCAAGGTCCAGTCAAGATCAAGCTCCATCATGGGAGTGAGTATGCGGAAGGCCGAATTGTCATTGCTGAAGTAGAGTAGAACTTGGGCAAGAGGGGTCATGCCCGGGATCACCATCAAGTCACTACTTTAAAAGTTACTTCCTATGTCAGTAACTCTGGTCAGGATGTGGTAAAGAGCTGGGGCCGGGGGAAGCCCTGGCATGCAGTCTTCCCGTCGAGACCACCCCTCATACTCACAAAGAATAGCTGAGATAAGTTAGAGCAAGTTAATGAAACTTCTTAGGAAATAGTGACAGTCATGCCCTTCTTGCTGACATACAAATCCACTCACTCCTCTCTGGGACCCCATCTTCCCCAAGAAGCCCTCAAGGAGGTAATGACAATGGGTGGAAATGGAAGAGAAAGACATGTAGTGCTTGGGACTGTGGGGGAGAATGTGTCTGTTGGAGGGAGGTGATTCAGGTTACAACCAAATACTGTCACAATAAATCGTAAGGAGGGGCAGAGAGGTAGGGTGTGTTAAGAACCCAGGAACTTTGTTTATTTTTGTTTGTTTGTTTGTTTGTTTGTTTGTTTTGTTTGGTAGTTCCCTGGCTGGGAATCAAACCCAGGCCACGGCATTAAGAGCACTGAAGCCTAGCACTACACCACCAGGAAATTCCAAAAACCCAGGAACTTTGGATCTACAAATACAACACAAGAAACAAAAGTTCTCAAGACAAGAGGGGAGGACTTCCAATTCTAGACTAAGGCAGAGGATGCTTTGTGTTTGGGGCCCAAATGGTTTGGATAACATTTCAGAGAATGAATTGTAATTAATATTGTTGCCCATGTTCAGTGACCTTCTATACTGTCAGTCTTCTTATATGGGCATCAGGTAGTTTTCGTGAACTCTTGAAGAAGAGGTCATTAGGGTTGCAGACAACACATTCATCCATAGTCAGTAGCAATGCTACTGACCTGGGGATTGTAGCCATTCCTGTGATCCCCATCAGCATCTCCTAACACCCCTTAATGTAACCTCTAGGTATGAGCGTGTTTGCGTTGTACACATACAACTTCAAGAGAGGTCTCAAGTACCAGTCTCCATTCTCACAACCATCCCTGAGAGCCACCTCACCAAGTTTCTCCTATATGGGACAATTGGGGCTGTGTGTCACACAAACTGATAGGAGCTGAGGTCATTCAGACTGTCCCTCTCTGGGTCACTATGAAAGAAAAACATGGGGAAATGAGTTAGGACAGGAAACGGAGATATTAGTATCTATCAGGACCCATTGCTCTTATCTCATCCGCTCGTTCCAAAATCCTTTTTTCTTTCAGTCACTCTTCTCTAATCAATTATCAAAGGGAGAAAAAGTCTCTATTTCTGGGTGGTCCCAATCTCTTTTACCCACACTGTCTGACCTTGTAAGTCCTGGCCAAGAGCTTTGCAGAAGGAAGGGTTGCAGGTTTCTCATGGATACTGATGCTGAAAGGAAAATTCTTCCGGGCCAATGACAGTGACTTGACTAGCCCCCTCCCACAGGCATCTCATTCCCCCACGAGGACATTATGATCTAGGCTGACCAGACATACCATGTTAAATGGGACAGAAAACAACAGTACTGTCTCATTTCAAACAGTATGTCTGGTCAGCCTACTGACACTTTGAACTTAGCCCAGTGAGACTAGGCTGACAGTACACACCATTTGAAATGAGACCGTCCATTGTTTTCTGTCCCATTTAAAACAGTACGTCTGGTCAGCTTGTTCCCATCATTACATGACCAGCTGGATGCCTTCTTTCTCCTCCTCATTTCTGAGTCTCTAAAGACCATAGGGCTCAGTTCCTCTCCTGGGGTGCTACCCACCCTGAGTCCAGCTGTGCCGCCTGAAATGGTGAGAAACTGGGGAACCCCAGACACTTCCCAGAGATGCTTGGCTCCTAAGCCTTTTCAATCTATAAGCATGCTTTGCCCCTGCACTGGTGTCACTTATGAAATCTGCCCCTGGGCTGCACGTTGCCCACAGATTTTCTTAATGGGATGAAGCTTAGATCCACCTTGAGATAAGAACAGCATGAGAGACCAAGTTGATGAGGAATTGCTTTAGTGTCTTTCATTCTAGGAATATTTCTGGACCCAGAAACCCCTCAGGGCCTCTAACTGGAGTGGTTGCGTGTCAGGATGGTTTTGATTTATGCCTCTTGTCCCAGCATCCCATTGTCACTCTCAACAGTATCTCCATAAAACAAACAACATCATCCACCTACATCTAACCCACTGTCGCTCAGTTTCACCTGAGGAAGAATGGATGGGATGCCCAGAATTGGTCCAGAAGGATCCATTTAGATTCTAGAGAAAGAGGCAGAGGCAGAAGAGAGTAGCTTCCCAGTGACCATGAATGTTGGGGTTGGTATCGTCTGAGTTGAATGTTGTCTGAGAGACAAGGAAATGGCTGTAAAAATTTGAGAAGAGGGGCCCTCCCGGGGTCAAGTGGCATGCTGGGCTGGGGACCAGATGGAGTTTATAACATTCTCCTTTATTATGTCTCCCGCATCTTGTGATTCATCCTCCAGAGGACATGCCTTCCTTCCTCACCTGGCAAACCCCACATCCTCCCACCTGCTAATGCCTCCACTGTCAGCACCCCAAAGATAACAATCACCAGTTCTCTTCTGTGAGGGTAACCCTACTCTCCCCACCTCCACCTTGACCTTTGCCCCACTTCTGTTCAGCTCCCTCCTCACTGCTCTGCTTACACAAATCCCTGTCCCTCAACAGTCTGTCCCCAAACACACCATCCCCCACCCTGTGCTCCAACACCCCTGCCCCCGCCAACACCCTGTCCCCATTCACTCCCTCTGGCCCACCTAACACCCTGTTCTCTCTGAGGCATTTACTGTGCCATCAGCTGCTGCTCATCTCCCCGCCCCAACCTTGTGAGGAACCAGCACACATATCTAAAGAAGGGGAGATGCTACTTTTGTGGGGACTGGTCTAGGGCCTAAACTCTGTCTCCTTTGTTTAGGGACATTTTTAGCCATTATGAAAACAAATAAGCAACAGCAATAACAAATTAAAAAATTTTCTGCAGTTAGAGAAATCTAGAGGTAATGATGACTCATGGGAGGTTACGGGCATGTGATGATTTTCCTGGGCCAGCTCTGCCCTGGGCCATACTCTTTCCTTGGCCTGTGTGAGCTGGTCCAAAGAACCCCCTCATTTCCAGTTCCCAGATATTCAGGGAAGAGAAATAAATAGTGTCCCCCCTAAATTCATGCCCACCCAGAACCTCAGAATGTGACCTAGTTTGTAAATAAGTTCTTTGCAGATGTAAATGTTAAAACTCTCGGGATGAAATCCTTCTGAACTTAGGGTGTGTCCTAAATCCACTGACTCCTGTCTTGGTGAGAAAAAGGACAGGGAATCAGACATGGGGAAGAAAGAGGGCGATGTGAAGACAGGCGTAGGGCAGAGTATTCTGCCATAAGTCCAGGAATGCGAGGAGCCAACAGAAATGGGAGGAAGTAAGGATTCTCTTTCTAAGTGAGTGCAGCCCTGCTGACACCTTGATTTTGGACTTCTGGCCTCCAGGACTGTGAAAGAATAAATTTTGTTTTAAACCTTCAAGTTTGTGGGTTTTTTGTTGGAGCAGCATTGGGAAACAAATACACACGGAGCTCAAAGTCTCCAGATGCTCTTCCTATGGGTCCTGCACCGGGGTTTGGGAGCAGCTGCTCCAGGCTCACCCCACAACAATCACACCGTCCTGGTCCCTACTTGGAAAAGCTTCCTGAACTGCCCTCTTCAGAAGAATGGTTGATCTATGAACTGTGGCTTCTTCACCCTGTTCTTAGGGTCGAGTGAGGATTAACAGGGCCAACAGGCGTGCCAGTGCCCAGCCCCAAGTCTGGAACCATCAGGAAGGGGCTCCATCTTCCTCACGCTTTCCCAGCCTTCAGGCATCCTTCTCACTCGACATTCTGCCTCAAGTAACTTGCGTAAAACCTCTCTCACTCCATCTGTGCCTTCTTTCCTCTAATTGCACCCCTCCCCTCCCCCAATGCAGTGTCCTGACACAGTGAATGTAGAGTTGACCTGAGTAAGGTCATTGTCTCTGCCCAAATGAGTGTACTCAGCACATCGCATTTGGGGTGGCCTGATCTCCACCCCATCATGTGAAGGTGCCTGTTGGAAGGGCTACTTGGGTGTCACACCTCTGCCCTGACTGGACCCTGCTTCCCTTCTCTGTTCCTCCCCCAGGGCTGGACCCCATGTCCCCCACCTCTGGGAAGTCTTCAGGCTTCACATATCAGTATTTTCAATTCTGCGCCTTCTTTAGGATTCTAACCTAGACATGCAGAGTAGAACTCAATCTTATGCCGAAATCCCCAAACAATATAAGATGGAGGTGTTGAGAACAGACACAGATGAAACCTAAATGCATAATATATGAACATGAATCTGGAATTGAGAAACGAGCAAGCATTCTAACCCATAGGTCTGTCCCATCCTCTGTCCTGTGCTGAGGTGGGGGCTACAGTTCACCTGTGCTCTTCGTTTTGTAGACTTTTGAGAGCCCATTTACACACTGGGGGCCCAGAATGCCTGGGTGTGGACGGGGGGCCGGGTCCATCCTGCATCGGGATAAACAGGAGGAAGAAGCACTGGTCAGGGAGGAAGGTCAGTCACTGCAGGTGATTTTCCCCAAACCAGAGGTAGGACTTCGAAGGGCAAAGCTCTACGGACACTCTGGAGACACAACCAAGCCCAGGAAGACACTTTTATTGTTTTAGCCTATTTCAGACTCAGGGTGGAGGAGCTCACTCTGCAGGGCAGCAGGGAGAAGGGACAAGTATCTGTGTAGGAAGGAGACTGGAGCGGGAGAGACAGCTCTTCAGGAGTAAATGGGAAGCACATAAAGGACGTACAATGACTCAGGATGCACTTTTGGAGCTGGCCTCAAGAATCCTTTTTCTTGACCTGTGGAAGAGAGGACATTTGTCAGGGCCCCAGGGGCCATGAGTAGTAGGAATGGGTCAGACGAGGTCGACTCGACTTGATTTTGGGTAGGGCAGTTTGAGTCTCTCCATCCTCTAATGTTGCATTCAGTAATCATCCTTAGACTTTCTGTAGCCCCGTTATAAATTCCCTGAGATGGAAGAATATACCAAGGCTGAGGTCAGGCTCATATCCCTCCTATGATGCTCCACTCTATCCCTCCAACCTGCCGACCCCACCCCGCCGTCCCCCTTACCATGGCCATCAGCACGAGGGCACTGACCAGCACCGCATACACGGTGGCCTTCCCCAGCAGGATCTC
>PVJL010008289.1:0-23620 GCA_004026885.1 Lyroderma lyra
TACTTCTGAAAGTCTTATGTAAATAAAGATTGAAATGTGAATTTGAAAAGTCACACCTCTTGATATTTGAACAGACTATCGGTGCATATATCTTCTTCTTCTAATAATATGGCTAGTTTCCCTCCTAAGCTTTTAAAATGATAAGACACTATTTTTGTATCCTAGAGCATCGAAAGTTCAGTGTTAAATAAAAAGCAAACAGTCTTTTTAGCGGTGCGGGGTCCCAGGGAGAGGCACTACTGCAGCGGTCGGCGGTCCAGACGGCTTCATCACACATGAGCTCCATGAGCGTGCACACAAGCGCCCCGCTGGTCCCGGCCCGGCCCAGGCTGGCGGTCGGGGGTCATCTGTGGATTGCCTACCAGGAAATTGTGTGATGCTCAGTTTATTTGATGCTTTTCCCCAAAAACTCCCTCCTTTGTATCCCACTCTCTGGCGTATTTCTGACCTCCATGGCTTTCAGCTCGTCGGATCAGTTCTGCTATAAATCCTCGGAGTGGCGTCTGAGTTTGGCACCTGCGTTCCTGTCATCCTTGTGTTTCTAAATATTTCCGTCTTTGTATCAAGAGTCACTTCTCATGAACGCAAGGTCTTCACTTCTCGCACACGAAGCACTTTTTCTGCAGACCCTCTCACACTCGTCTGCCGAGTCGGCGTGTCGGTCTCGTCTGACCCACTCTCACGTGTCGTGCAGGGACCGCTGTACCAGTAGGGGCAGGCTCGGTTTCTTCTGGTGGTCGCTGTCACGGGTCGGCTCATCCGTCAAGTCACTTAGGAAAACATCTGTCACTGATGGAACAGAACATTCTCTACTTGTGGGACGCAGTCTTGTCATTCGAGGGTATACCCCCCCATCCAAGGTCAGGCTGCCCTCCTTGCTGGGCACTGTCCCTGCTGTCACTGGCAGGCTTCCTCTCCTTCCACGGGGGCTCGGAGCCGGACCGTGGCGTGGGACGGGCTTCCTCTCCTTCCACGGGGGCTCAGAGCCAGACCGTGGCCATGCGACAGGCTTCCTTTCTCTGGCCAGCTCAGCCTATGGAGCCCAAGTGGCAAGGAAATCACATTGTTCTTTGCAGATTCACACCCATGGAGCTGCCAGAGGTCTCCAAAATTAAGAAGATACTTGAAGGGAGGGGCACAATAAGACAGAAAACAAGAACGAACCGATGTAGGTGTCTCCCGAGGGGAGGTGCTGTCCCCTAACATGTCTTAATAAGTAAGTCTCCGTCTAGTCACTTTCTGACATTGAACCCATTGCCTGACAGCGCGGTGGGGTCAAGAAGAGAGGCGGGCACTGCAGGGGTAGAAGTGGGGGGCTGGGAAGGGGTGTTTGGTCCCAGCCTATCTTTTGCTTCAGTTTTTCCCCATAGGGACGGCAGGAGGAGCCCAGCACGATGATTATTTGGATTCGGAGTGGACATAGGTTTTTTCTTTGTACTTCTTTTATCTCCAAATGATGACCTTTAAAATACTTGTCTTCTTTTATTTGCCTGTCTCATTGGTGACTGCTTCTTACCGCTTAGCATCTATGGATACTGCACAGGAGCAGGGGCAGGCCCAGGTGTCAGCAAGCTTTCTGCCGTCCCCCTGGCCTGTACGATGACACGAATCTATAAGCCGGGTGTCAGGTCGGGGACAGAGGTGAAAATGTGGTGTGCTGATGTAATCAGAGCAGTGTGCAGTGGTTGCTCTTCGTGTCCTGTTGCAGGAGCAACTGGTTCTTGCCAGTCCTTGCTTCTTAGGTCCTGAGAAGCGTCTGCACCCAGAGCACCAACGGGAACTTCATTGATTGTTCTAAAGGGTCGTTGTGCTCTGTGAGGTTTCCTCTCGGTCTGTCAGGGGTCCTTGAGTTCACCGGTCTAGCCCCATCCATTCACAGAAAAGGAAACTGGGGTCGTTCAGTGACGGGCCTGCCAGGCACCATGCCTGACAGGGAGGCCAGGGCTCCGGCGCGGCCCTGTCCGCCCGCTCGGGGCTGGAGAGTGTTCACGGCCGGTGTGCTGGCCTCCGCCCCGCGCTGGGTGCAGGGAGCTCTGACATGCCCTGGGGAATGCGGCCAGCGGCTGTGGGTCCCCACGGCATTCCCAGGCACGGCGTGGTCTTCTGGGCTGACTCGGGGCTGAGTCGTTCAGCTGTGGGAGGAGCCCTGGCCGGGAGGGGCGTTGGGCTGTTCGCGAAGCCAAGTAGCCCCGCAGCAGCCGAGTTGGATGGAACGGCTGACAGAGCCTCCTGTCGGAGCTGCCGGCAGTGAACGTTTTCCCTGGAAGAGAGCGTTACTGAAAATGTTTAACTCGTTTTGATCATTCCCAGGCTTTGGAGGAACAGAGGACCTTCCGATGATAAGAACCAAGCGAAAACCTCTTTCTCTAGGAATAAAAATGTGAAACTCTGAGGAGATGGTAAAATGGAATATAAGAAAAGTTAGCACTTTAAGTGGGATCAGAGTTACAGGCATGTCAGAGGAAGCTAATGCAAATGTGCCCCCTCCTGCTCCACAGAAAAGCGTGAAACACACGGAATCACGTAAGGGAAGCGAGGAAACACAAGCGGAGCCGTAGATACACAGCATGCCCTGTGGCTGTTCTTGGCTCTTGGCCTTTGTTGGGTTTGGTCCTGGATTGGGCCCAGGGGCTGGGGCTAGAAGTCTCAGAAGATGGATGTGACTGTGACCTGTAGAGGTGTGGCAATTGGAACTTTGAACCTTGCATGAAGTTCAGAGGCTTTAAGATCTGCCTGTAGTTTAAATGGAGATTAGAAATAAAGTACCAGATCAGGCATAGGTTTGGGCTCCAATTTTATTCTATCTCAAGTGTTATAAGTACCAGAAGTCAAAACATTAACGTAAAAATAGATGCCGCTGTTGAAGTCCTTAAGATCTTGGTTAGTGGCAAACGCAGCATTATCCTGTAGCCTTCTGCCACCCAGAGCATATAGGACTCCGAGATAAAACAGTTGCACTAAGGATGAGATAACAAGAAAAAAGCCACATAAACATATCACCATAGTTGAGGAGTCAGGAACTATAACAGGAGAATACGAACTTCCAAGAATCTGAACTAATACAAGGAAACTGAAGTTCACTATAAAGTTAAGTACTTTAATATTAAAAAGTGATTAAAGAAGAAAAAGCTATAATGAAGAGGACAATAAGAAAAAGTAATTGGAAAGTTTAAAAAAAACTTCTAAAAGTGAATGATAGCATTGAAGTTAAAGAAGCAGAAATTGCCAGGTTAGACACAGTTAAAGACAGAGTTAGTGAATAAGAAGACATCTCGGGAAATCGTCCAGAATATAGCAAGAGACATAAAGATAGAGACTATGAAAGTGCGATTAGGAGTCATAGAGGAAAGGAAAGGGTAATGAAAAGATTTGAAAAGAAAAATTACTTTTGAAACGGTAATGGCTGAGAATTTCCTAGAATTGAAGAAAACCAAACAATTTTAAAGTAGATGGACAAGGCAAGGAAGATCACCTGTCTAATGTCATAATGTATCACAAGCTGTGACAGTTAAGGTGGTGTGCTACGGGCCCAGGAGTAGATGAACAGGTCAGTGAGTAAAGTTGAGAGCTTTCAAAATGCTTATGTGGCAGCTTGATACGTTACAGAGAAGATAATGCGGATCAGCTGGGAGCCACAGGCTGCTCTGAATTGTGCCGGGACAACGGCCTATCCATATATGAGGAAAAGTAAAATTAGGTCTCTACCTCATACAAAAATCAACCCTGGGAAGCAGGGGAATGTAAGGAACTGAAATATGAAAAAAGAAAGGGGGGGGCCCTCCAAAAAACCAAACTTTTCAGTAGAAAATATAGGAGAACATATTTATGAAGTCAGGTAGATTTATGACATGTAATAAACCCATATTTGTGCATTAAGACACAGTGCACATCACCATTCCCCCACTCTGGGTAAGAATGTCATAAAGCAGGGAGGACACTTGCAACATACAAAATAGAAGGCAGCAGATAAATGGGCAGAGTATGGGAATTGGTAAGAGAAAAGGAATAAATGTACGTGGGAAAGCATCACATTAGCAAAAGTGAAATGTCTGACTGGGTGAGGCTGTGGGGCGGGAGCATTTGTCCACATCCTTGGAGGCAGCACATGTCGGCACGATGACGTGGAGATAAGGATCTCTGTGGCGGTGGCTGTTCCCTTCTACCCAGAAGTCTCCGTCCTAGGTGTGTACCCTGCCAGATGCCCAAGGAGATGTGTGCAAAATAATGGTGGTAGCTCGTCTGCTCATCAGAAAGCCAGGAACAACCTAGCTGTCCATTCCTCGGAGGGTGGGTAAATGAATTGGGGTATGTTTATTCAGTGGAATGCTGGATAGAGCAGTGAAAATAAATAAACTAAGAAAAAAACCACACAATGTATAGAGCAGTGCTATTTAGATGTAGTTTTAAACGTGAAAATAAAATAATAACGCAGTCCTGAGCGCGCTGCACAGCAAGTCCAGGATGATGCGGTTTATGTCTGCTGAGGGCCTGAGGGCCCCGGGTGCGGAGGTGGTCTCTCTCTTCAGCTGTGGGGCAGTGCGTGAGCGTTGGGTGTGTGCTTGTGTCCGCTCTTCTGTACGCCCGAGGAGTCACGGCGAGCCTCGGGCATGCTGTGTGCACACCTCCATCGTGGTGAAGCTGAGGAGCGTGAGAGACAAGGAGAAGAACCTGTAGACGCGCACGGACCTCGGAAACGGGGCCTCATGCTGTGCCGCCCCTTCCCTGTACACGCAGTGCTGAGTCGGCGCCACATAGGAGATTCGCCAATGACTGTCATTTCCAGTGTGCTGCTTTGTCATTCTAGGGACATTTTAACCACACCGAGAGTCCTTAGAAGATTTGCAAGGTGGAGAAGGAAGATCCCGCTTCAGTGTCCCGCCTCCCTGTGACACGAGTGTAAATCTCGTGGGTGGATGTGGCATCCACCTGCTCTCCCATTCAGGTCACCTGCTGTCCTCTACACGCACGCCAGGAGGGCCCTGTCGCTTGCACAGAGCCTGCGCGCTGCTGTACTTGCTGAGCCGCCTCCCTACGTGTCCTGGTTGAGAAAGAGACCAGTTCAGTTACGTCATTTAGAAGTTTAAAAAATTCACCGTCGAAGTCCCTGTGAGGTTTGCGAACCTGTGGCTTTTAGAACCAATTCAGATGTGGCCCGGCTTTGTCCTTTTCCGTGGTTCTGTGGATGCACCAGGGCTGCCTATGTGGCCTTTTTAAACAAAAAGACCTATTTTTATATTTAAAATACTTTATACTCGTAAATGGAATTTTATTAAATGTCACTTTCCAGTCTGTGTAATTCTCCAGCTGAACTTGTTGGGCACAGGACCCCTTTGGCATTAAATGGAAGTTTCTCGCTTTCTCTTGGGTTTTCACTGGATCGTCTAGCGGCCCTGCACCGCCGCCGGGGACCCTGTGCCCCACCCTCCCAGCTGCGTGGCGAGCACCCACCCGGGCTTCACCCCACGGCCCAGGCCCCTCACTCACGACCGTTATTGTTGAGTTGTGTGCCATTTTTTAAAGCACCCCCAGGAGCTCTGGCCCGTCGGTCACTCACAATGTGGACACGTCTGGTGGGGATTCCCGGCACGTGTCTCACGAGGTCCCTGTCACTTCTCCTTCCCCTGGTTGGAAGACGGCTGTCTGGTACAGACTAAGAACGGGGTGGGGACAGGGTGTCCTGGGGACAGGATTTCACTTGGGGCGGACGGGAGAGTTCTGGAGGCGGTGACGTTGCACAGCCACAGCAGCGTGATCGTGCTTAAAACCTTGTGCATTTTATCGCAGTAGGAAAACCACCTAGAGCGACTCAGCCCTTCCCTGCACTGAGAAATGGCCGCTCGTCCTTTCCTCATTTCCCTGGGAGTCACCGGCCGCTCAGTGCAGATGCTGATTCCTCGTCTTCCTCCACCTCCACCTCCTCCAGCCACTGGGACGGGACCCCCAGGGTGATGTGGGGGCTCGGACAATGCCCCCCGGCCCCATCCTGGGCTCTGTGGGCCGATGGTCCTGGAGCACTGGTCCCGCCTGCGATCCCACGTCTGGGGGGAGCAGCTCTGAGGGCCGTGTTTCTGGTCACGTTTTGTCGTCCTGGAGGGGCTGGCTGGGCCTGCTGCTGTGATCACCACAGGGCAGAGTGGTGACAGCAACCTGTGCTAACTTCATGAGTCACTGTTGCAGGGGAGGGCCACAGCATCACAGCGGCGTACGTCTCCTCGGCTTGTCCCTGTGTGGCGCAGAGATGGCAAAGCCGACCAGGAAAACAGGACGATACGAAGAAAGACGGCCCCCCTCCGTCCGGGGCTCGGGGCCCTGCGGTGTGTTTCTGCCTGAGTCCTCAGCCGCCAGTGCCCTTTCCTGTAGGACACGTAGGAAGAGGAATGGTCTGCCTCAGGCGCGCAGCAGCAGTGCCCTCCAGGCCACCACCGGTGGGGGCCAGCCAGGCGGTCACAGTCAGGTTCTGTGGACAGGCGGTGGGTGTGGTCCAAGGCAGCAGGCAGGTCTGACACCCGGCCGGCCTCGAGCTGTGGGAGCCTGGGCCGTTGGGTTGAGAAGAGGCTGCACACATCCTGTGACTGGGGGACAGGTAACGGTCCCACCATGACTGATGGGGACAGGATGCAGTGTGAGTTTGTGTCTCCCGGCTGCCCCAGACCCAGTTGGATTTCTGTGAGGCCGTGGTTTCCACCATTGTGTTTTGGGGCTCACGTCTCTCTCTAGACCAGTGGTTCTCAGCCTTCCTCACGCCGCGGCCCTTTAACACGGCTCCTCAGGTCGGGGTGACCCCCATAACATTATTGTCGTTGCTACGTCATAGCTGTCATGTTGCTGCTGTTATGAATCGTCACGTAAATATCTGATACGTGTTTTCCGATGGTCTTAGGCGACCCCTGTGAAAGGGTTGTTCGACCCCCAAAGGGTCGTGACCCCCAGGTTGAGCACCGCTGGTCTAGACGCGATGTGACAGTTACGAGGCACCCTAGGTGACATGCCCAGCATGCTCGTGGGAAATGCTCTGTGTAAAGTAACGGCACATTGGAGCCCGTGTGTGGTTCTCAGGGTGGCGTCCTGCCCTGCTGGTGACAGCACTCCTGCCTCTCCTCTTGTGGTGAGATGAGCATCCAGCAGCCTGGGAGGCCTGTGGAGCAGCCGCCCTTCTGGAAGGGGCCCAAGTGCTCCGCCCCGGCAGCCCACACAGGTCGGGAAGGTTAATCACACTGTTACTGAGCACACGCAGCCTCTTCAGCCCGAATTCAGGACACACGGAGTTCACGTATGTGAAAACAGCTACACAGACTTAAGCACGTTCAGTCACTACGACCTTTGGTTGGAGAGAATAAATTACAAAACGAGACGCACCATCAACGGCAGACGCGCTCGTCGGTCCCAGCTGTGGTGACTTTGTGGCCACTCCTCTGGGAGTCCCACTGGGTTTCAGGAGAGCCAGTTTAATGAGCAGAAACGCTACATTTTTCCAGGTGTGCACACCTGTGCACACATTACACACCTGAGAGGTGCTTCTCACTTTCCACCGCCCCACCTGGGCAGGTCAGGGACCGGCCCCCCACCCCGGAAGCGGGGGGAGCAGCTGGGGCTCCCCGCGGTGCGGAGGCGCGTTGATTGGTCAGTCTCCCGGCTGTTCAGAGCTCCTGACAGGTAGGGACAGGTGGCACGCAGATGGCCGTGCCCGGGCCCACGCCCGGTCCCTCACAGGCCTGCTGGCAGCGGGCTCTCGGGGACCTGCACGACACGGCAGCTCCACACGTGTAAAGGAGCACGGCCGGCTCCCATCGGACGGGCGCTCCCTGGAGACACCACCACCATTTGATCTAGTTTTGATTAAAATGTAAAAATTAAATCAATTGGTGGTGTAAGTCCTTGGGGAGGGCACACTCGGGCTGTGAAGTATCCCCTGCAGTAACCTCCAGGGTCCTCCCGCAGCACTGTCACACCTCCAGGTGGTCTTTCCGTGTCACATAATTAAAACGAATTGCCGTGAGGACCACCTAACGCCGCCTTTCACGTGTGGCCTGCGGCCTGGTGCAGGTCCTGCTGGGGTGGCCCTGGGTGGAGGGGACAGGCGGGGCTGCTCGGCTGGCCGGGAACCCAGGGGTGCCGCCCTGGTGCCTCCCCCGCCGGACCCCCGGCGCGTTGCGTGCAGTAATTTCACCAAAGTGGACGTCCTGGGAAAATGCACTTAGCAGAATCGAACCCACAGCTCACTCGTACCCACGGCTGACCAGTCTGCCTCGGAGCGTGGGGAAGCACGTCGGACGGCCGCCTCGCAGACCGGGGGCCGCCATCCGCGTCCACACGCCGCGCCGATGGGCGCGCGCCCCCGGGGTGACGGGGTTGTTGCTCTCTGGGGCGTGACGTCGTCTGTATCGGTGTGGGCTGTGAGTGGACGTGAGTAGCCGCCTGATGACACTTTCTTGTCTGCATTCATTTTTGAAACCTCTGCTTCAAGTGGAAATGCCACCGAACAAAAATGTTTGTCACAGACAGCGTCTTCCTGGCCAGACGTCAGCTCGGGAGCCTTGACCCCTACAAAGTGGAACAGATGTCACAGCCTCTGCCCTTCCGTGGAAGGGAGGAGGTGACCCCATTCCGAACACTGCGGCCCCTCCCCCAAACCCTTCCCCCACTTGGCTGTGAGCCCACACCTGGGCAGAGACTGCAGGAAGGTTAACACAGGCTAGTAAAGACCCAGCGTGTGGCTGTGGGGACTGCTCCGATGCGGCCAACACCTGGGCAGGAGCAGCGGCCAGGGGACGTAAAACACAAGTGAGGGGCTGCAGCAGGAACCACAGGGCCAGGCCTGGTCTTGCCGAGACCCACCACTGCCCTAAGGAACGTAGTTCGGTGAACGCCATGTGGCTGATGGCGTCCTCCTCATAAACAAATGAGAAGTTCTGGACCAGCAACTTCAGGCAGTATGGAGTCCCCCCAGAGCCCCCGGCCTGGGGGCCTCGGGACCCTCATCCTCTACACCTGCGCCTGCTGGATGCTGTCACTGCAGGCTTCTCCCTGTCACCAAAGAATTAAAGACAACATCTTGGGTAGGAAGCAATTGTGGAGGGTGGAAGTTTCTGGCCAGGCAAATAAATTGGATTTAAGTATATTACAGTCATAATCTCTTTCTGCCTCTCTCCAGACGGTCGCCGTACTTGGAAAAATGAGAATGTATTCGCAGACAAAGCGTGACCTGAGGGAGAAGCTGGCCGGAATCTGGATTTTCAATAACATAAGACAATAAAGCTTAGGCGCCCAACCTGCTGCAATGTGGCCGGAGTATAAAGAGCTTAGCTGCTAATAAAAGGGACGGGGCGCCCCTCGTGTCTGATGATCCGGACCCCCCGCAAGGACACTTCATAAAGATCATAAAGGGTTAGTGGGGATCACGCCAACACGAAGCCTCTTGTTGACCGATAGTCTGACAGTTGTCACCTGTGGGTCTGATATTAATAAGTCCCGTGTTGATTTCCTCGGGGTATTTTTGTTCCTGTAATTGCACACCTTCCTGTCGTGACCCTGCGCTCGGCATGTGTGGGGCTCCAGGTACTTGATGGCAAGATGCACATGTGTCCCTCTTTTCTTTCCGGGCTGTGCCCACCGTGCACGGGCACCGCTCGTGGCATGGGAGGGCATCGGCAATGGCCAGAGAGGCTCTCAGGACGTAGGACAGAGCCCACTGCCCTTCCTGTGGGACAAGCACGCCAGCTCCTCTCACAGCAGGGAGAGCTCATGAGATTCAGGATCCTGAGTGATGCTTCTCCGAATCTGTTTGCTTATGAAATCCTTTGCCGGGGGATTAATGGTTACCAAACTGTTCCCCAGACACTGTAATCGAGGCAAATTGCTCGAACGTACTACATGAACGTGATAGGTGGACGCAGCTGGGGCAAGGTGGCAGGGCTTGGTGACAAACGCCCTTGGACGTGTGAAATGCCACAACCAGAACACAGCTGTGGAGACCAGTAATGCCACTCAGCCTCCTGCCTGCTCATCCCTCCCATGGTGCAGATGGCACTGCCCTGCTCCACCCCCACACCGTCCCCACCTTGACTTTCTGGTGGCTCCAGGACTAGCCCATGCCTCAGTTATCCTGCGCCATGCTCTCCTGTGTCATCTGCACTTTAAAATGACATTGAGGCCAAGTTTTCCAGAACATTCCAGATCTGCTCATTCTGGGTATTGCTTCATCCCTTGCACTGCACCTTGGAAGAGCCAGCCCCGTTCCATAGGGGAGGCACCTCTGTAGAGGTTTTCATTTTGGGATGGTCCCTAATGGGGAGAGACGAGTTCAGCATGCCAGATGCACCGGGTAAGGCCCACGTTGTAGGTTCTTCCAGGTGACCACCATTCCTAGGGGACCCCCACCTGGTCCCCTTGGAGGGAGCAGTGTGTACGCAGATGGGCTGCATGCCTGCAGCAAGTCCCAACACTACAGAGCCCATGGGTATCTCCCTTTGGTTGTCAGATACAGACCACTGAAAAGTGGGGGGCTGCTGCTCAGCTGAGGCACCAGATGGGGCTTCTAGAAGTGTCTGGACCCTTGTGTCAGGGGGCTGGAGAGGTAGCCACTTATCTCTGGGTCAGACTACCAGAGGCCCCAGGAGTGATGCTGAGCCTTGGGCCTATGAAACGATCAGGACCCCACCAACCAATGTGGGGACTCCCCACACTGGTGCTTATGGTCCTGTGACAGGAGGTCCTGAGGTCCAGAAGTGGTGCCCATGACCTACTGGGCTCGTAAGACCAGAGCCCAAGACCAGCCCAGGCTGCTGGCCAGATAGGCCTGGCACCCCAGGTGTGCCACCCACTTCGTGACTGCATCTTCCTGAGCTCCAGTTGCTTCATTAGAATATGGGGGTGACATGGATGATATTGGGCAGATCAACTGAATTAATTGTAGCCATTTAAGAGATGGCAGTCCTCAGCCTTTGGAACACAGTGTTGTGGAATGAATGGTTTCCCCCCAAATTTCATACATTGAAGTCCTAACCCCAGTACCTCAGAATGTGACTGTGTTTGGAGGTAATTTTTAAAGGTAAGTAAGGTTAAGTGAGGTCATTGGGGTGGGTTCTTACCCAGTAGAATCCTCTTCCTTATAAGAAGAGATCAGGACACAGACACACACAGAGGAAGGATCATGTGAGGATGTAGGTAGCAGACAGCTGTCTACACACCAGAGGCCTCAGAAGAAACCAAACCTGCCGGTACCTTGATAGTGGACTTCTAGCCTCCAGAACTCTGAGAAAATACATTTCTATTGTTTAAGGCACACATTCTGTGTTACTTTGTTGTGATGGCCTGCACAGATTAAAATGCAGGTTGGTCCACAGCCACCTCTGATCTCAGCCTAGAGAGAGTAGGTCCTTTTTCCCTCAGTCTCTTCCGAAGATGTCTGTCTGTTGCTAAGCCATTTGCTCAGAGGCCTCCCAGCTTTGTGACAGGACAAAACACCTGTGTGTAGAAACAAGTGTAAGAATATAAGCATAAGCCAAGTAAACTCATATGGGGCCTAACCTTTATGCAAATAAAACTAAACTCTGGACTAAAAGAAAACAATAAACTCTACCCACATCTCTGGCTGACCCCTGAACCGCACAGCTTTTAGGTAGATTTAAAGCAGTTTAACTAAAATAAAATATCTGAGCTGTGGTTTTAGTTGATGCTAAAGAGACAGAGTTTGCACCTGATGTCCAATCATGTTAATTACCTAAAAAAAAAAAAAAAGTCAACACTCTTTGTAGAATTAGAACAGAACTCAGAATCTCCACAATGTAACAGGATACATTTGCTCAACATAGGAAGAAACAGGACAGTGTGACCCAGTCTTGAGAAAAGTCATTCGTGAGAACAATCCTGGGATGACCCGAAGATGTTGGAATTAGAAGACTAGGATTTTAAAGGAGATATTATAAGTAAAGTATGCTCAAGGAAGTAAAGGAAAATATGCTGGCAATGAAAGAAGAGATAAGAAATCTCAGCTAAGAAATTATAAAAATAAGAACTAAATGGAACTTCTACAACCGAATACAGTATCTGAAATTTTTGTTACCAGAATGGAGGTAACAGTTGGAAGAGGCAATGAACGTGAATATAGATGAGTATCAGGAGTCCAATCTGAAGGAAAGAGAAAACAGACAGCAATGAACAGAGCCTTGGGAACCTGTGGGACAGTATTCAACAGCCTAATATATATGCAATTTGAGTCTAAAGAGGAGAGGAAACAGAACACAGCAGAAAAAATATCCAAAGATATCACAGCCAAGAAATTTCCTAAATTTGGAAAAGCGTATACATTTGAATTTGAAAAAGCTCAGCGAACCCCAAGCAGCATAAATATAAATATACCACTCCTCAGTATCATAATTAAACTGCTGAAAATCAAAAGAAATAGAAATCTTTAAAGCAGCCAGAGAAAAACTATACACATTTTACAGGGAAGAATATTACTTGAATGACTGCAGATATCTCATCAGACACTATGGAGGCCAGAAGGCAGTGGAACAGTGTTTTTAAAGTGTTGAAAGAAAAACCTGCCAACCTAGAATTCCATAATCAAGGACGGTATCCTTAAAAAGTGAACGTATTTTATAGATTAAAGAACACTTAGAGCAGTGGTTCTCAACCTGTGGGTCGCGACCCCTTTAGGGGTTGAACGACCCTTCCACAGGGGTCGCCTAAGACCATCAGAAAACACAACGTACTTATGCGGACCAGTCACACGTGTACATAGCAGCTACCAATAATTTTATGGTTGGGGGGTCACCACAACATGAGGAACTGTATTAAAGGGTCGCGGCATTAGGAAGGTTGAGAACCACTGACTTAGAGAATCTATTGCTATGAGGAATGCTAAAAAAGTTATTTGAAAGGACATAATACCATTTGGAATTTTAGATTTTAGGGAAGTAATTAAAAGTATCAAATCTGGGTAACATGTGGGTAAATATAACAAAATATTTTTAAAATTTTAATTTCTTTAAAATACATAATACCATTTAAAGGAAATAAATTTCAACATTGTCTTCTGGGGTTTATTACGCATGTGGACGTCATGCTCATGACAACGATAGCATAAAGCACTAGGGGAACTTACACAGTTGTAAGGTTTCTATATCTTACATATGATGATACAAAGTTAACTCTAGACTGAAAAGTTAAGGATATATACTTATGCGCACTTCGATCCCTAAGCAACTGCTAATAGTGTAATTTAAACTACAGTAGCTAAAACGTAGATTAATTAAAATGGAATTTTAAAAAATAATAAATCAGGAGTCAGAACATAACAGGAACCCAAAACAGAGGGAACAAACAGAAAGCAATAAGCAAACCTAAATCCCAGCATATCAAACATGACATTAAACGTTAATGAACTGAGCACTCCAATTAAAAGGCAGAGATTATCAGGATGGATTTTAAACAGCAAGACCCACAACTCATACTCGTTCGGATGCTACAGGCTACAGTCCAAAAACCAGGATGTACCAAGTGTTGGGGAGGATGTGGAGAAATTGGAACCCTGGTGCCCTGTCGGTGGGATTGTCAAATGGTGCAGCCGCCATGGAAAATGGTATGGCAATTTCTCAAAAATTAAAAATAGAATTACAAGTGCCATGTGATCCGGCAATTCTGTCTGAGGATGTGCACAAGGAATGGAAAGCAGACACTCGTACCCCCACGTTCATAGCAGTGTTATTCACGGTAGTCCCAAAGTGGCAGCAACCCAAATGTCCATTGACACACGAGTGGAAAAAGAAAATACGGTAAATGCAGTGAAACAGAGTGGGGTTTTAAGGGGCCGGAGTAGAAGGGAGAAATTGGGGGCACACAATTTCATTTTTGGAATATGAAAAAGTCCTAGAAGTTGGTTGCACAATAACGTGTACACACTGGGCAACATCGAACTGCACACTTAAAGGGGGTAAATTACACTTAAGATGGTAAATGTTATGCTATGTGTGTTTTACCACAATTAAAAATAAATTTGAAAAATCACAAGACCCAGCTGTCATAGTAATTTAAAATATGTTACTTTAAAACAGTTTATTTAAATATGAAAATTCAGGCTGAGCATAAATAGATGAAAAGAAGACAGACCAGGCAACCAGTAAGCATAAGAGGGGCTGCATTAATTCCAGACCACATGGACCTCGGCACAGCATTAAAGGAGATGAAGAGGGACGTTTTGTAACGAAATGGTCAATTCATCAGGAAAACAGCAATCGTGAATGTATACGCGCCTAATAAAAAAGAAACAGACAATTTCACAATCTTAGAGACGAAGCCATATTTCAGCAATTTGTAGAACAAATAGAGAAAACTTTAGTTGAGACATTGGTGATATGAAAACATTATCAAGTACCTTGATCTCACTGATAATTACACTACATCCTGCAACGTGAGAACACACGTTCTTTTCAAGTGTGCATGGAACATTCTGCAAGATAGATGACCACATGCTGGGCCACATGAGCAGTCTTATTAAATTTAAAGGATTGCGTGAGTGCAGGAGGTGCCGTCTGACGAGAATGAAATCAAGTTAGAAATCCACAAGATGCCCTGAGATGCCCTGTGGTAGGCAGAGAGAGACCCCCCAGGGCGGCCACGGCCAAGTCCCCAGAGCCGTGAACTTGCCTGGTTACCTGTGAGGGGAACTAGGCCTGCAAATGGAATCAAGATTGCTTGTCAGCTGACCTTGAGATCGGGAGATGACCTGGGCCACCGGCTTCAAATGGTCCTGTTCTGCGGACGAGGGCCACGTGTGGTGTGCGGAGGGCTGGGCATGCCACGGCCCTGAGGGCAGAGGCAGCCATGGTGCTGAGGGCGCCCCGGAAGCCAGGGAGGCAGCACAGCACCGTGGTGGTGCCCGGGAGCCCCTGGGAGGAACCCCGCCCCCCAATACACACTTTGCCATCGAGACCCATGTCAGACTGTGACACAGAACCTACAGTGCAAGAAGACGTCCGTGCTGTAACCCATTAGGTGTGACGTCGTCTATTACAGCAGCAGTAGGAACGAGTGAGCCTCTGACTTCACGGGGTGGTTAGAATAACTGGATTTCGTTAACATACGGAGTCAGGCTGTAAGACAAAGGAAAGTCTGTCTAGGGGACAGCCGTGTCACTTCCTCCCGGGCATCCCTGTCTCATGTCTGGGGGTGCTGTGGACGGCAGTGTCCATGCTGACCCCAGATGACTGGACAGGGGGCCCCCATGCCCGTGGTGGTGGGGTGGAAAGGGTCCCCTCAAATTCACGTGCACTCAGAGCCTCAGAACTCGGCTGCGTTTGCAATGAGGCCTGGGAGAGGACACTTTTCTAAGTCATCCTGTTGGTGGCGGTTGGTTGTCACAGCCGCAGGTCACTAACATGCCCACAGTGATGGTGCGTAGAAGCGGGTGTGCGTGCACTGCAGGGAGCATCTGGCCGGAGCACCAGGTGACAGGGGCGGGGCTTCCTTCCCGCACTTCCGTGCACCATCCTGAGGCCCGAGGTCCCCTCAACCTCCCTGCTGGCCCTGTCCCCACCGTCTGCTGGGCACGGGCCGGTCCCCGAGGTCTGCTCTGCCCGGCCTCGTCAGAGGCCACGTCCCATCTGACTTGCACCCACGGGTGGCCGGTGGTGGCAGCGGGCGTGGGCCCGGCCCGGGGCTTGGCCGACCCGCCTGCTGCCCAGCTCGCCGCCCAGCACCGCAGGCTGCAGAGCAGTGACCAGGGACGGCCGGGAAGCAGCTGCCCGGGCTCCCGAGGGGGTTGCTGCCGTGTCAGCTGGGGGGCAGACTGAGGGGGTCGCCCCACAACCTCCTGTCCCCCACCCGCCAGGTGGTGGCTTGCAGAGGGCAGTCCTCCCCGGAGCGCCGTGCAGCTGGGCTCCCGGCCGTGGGCGCTGGCCCCGCTCAGGGCTCTGAGAGCAGGTAGGACCTCCTTCCCCACGAGGAGCTCTGAAGCTGAGCGTCGCCCGGACTGTCCTCAGGCCCCGCTGGCTTCCTGGAGCTGGCGAGCAGTCCCGGGGGGCGGGGGCTGGGGCCCCGGGCCAGGCTCCCTGCGTCGCCCTCAGTGTGCGTCGCCAGCCGGCCCCGCGCCGCGTGGTCAGACCAGCGGCCTCCCCCCGGCCTGCTCCCCGCCGCCCCGCTGCCTCCACACGTCAGTGCGCACTCGGGGGTTCGTTGCCGCCACCTGATGCCTGAGCGGCTGCCACCTCTGGCCCAAACCCGAACGCGGGGACCGTTTGAGCAAATCCTTGGGGGCTGGGAGGGGGGAAACATTTGCAATCAGGGAGAACATTCCAGTCCTGGGAGCACTTGAAACCCCAGCCTCCCCGGCCCAGCTGTTTCTAAGCGCCTTCAAGGGGGAGAGCACGGCCTCTGTCCGTGCACGTGGCCCCAGATCGCCCCGCGGAGAACATGGGGCGTGGCCTGCGCCCCAGGCTCCTGGAAGGAGGTGGAGAGCTGGGAGCGGGGTGCCGCCCCGTGTCGTACACACCGTGGGGCGCTGCCAGCACCCATGTCCTGCCCGCCAGTCACCCCACCCTCAGTGCCGCCCGCTGCGGGGGAACCACCCCGTGGAGCAGGAGTGCCCGGAACCACGTGTCTGTCCACGGTGAAGGATCATTCTGGAAGCTTTGTGGGTGGTCACGGGGGCCATCGACCGGGAAATATGGGTTTTGGAAGACTGACGCCCGCCGTGGACCACGCCGGGTATCGGTCAGTGAGTCCGTTTAGGGAATGGACTTGTACGGGCCAATGAGGGCGGCCGCGAGGCTTGCTGGCTCGTCGGCCGGGCCCGGGGCTTTCGCAGCCCGGACGAGCGGGCGGCCGGGGCCGTGTCCACTGGGAGCCCCCTCTGAAGAGGAGCAGGACCTCCCCAGCGGGGGAGGGAAGCGTCTTTGGGAAGGGGCCGCTTTCGGATTTTCTCGAAGGCACAGTCCGGGTTACGGGAACCCCGGGCCAGGCCCTTGCGGGGCGAACTCCGACTTCATGACCTGCACTTGCCCAGAGGAGCAGCTGGGGTCCTCGGGGACACCATCCTGCTGCCGGTTGTGCAGTGGACACTAGGTCTGCCCGAGGCCAGGACGACCTCATCGTAACTGAATAGACCGGCAAAGGTTTCCAAATAAGGTCACGTTCCAGGGTCCCGAGTGCACGAGGATTTGGGGGACGCTGTTCAGCCTCTCCGGGAAGCTTGTACAGACAGCAGCCCCTGCCCCAGCTAGGACTGACTTCGTTGCTCCCTCCCCACGTCACGCCCCCCACGCCCCAAAGCAGCATGTAACAATCACAAAGGTCACAGTGTCCCTGAAGAGGCCAGCCTGCCGGGGGTCCTGTCCAGGTGGACGGTCTTGTGGGCAGAGTTCCAGCTGGCCCAGCCCTTGGATCCCCCACAGCAGCGCGCTGTCCTGGTGCCCTTGGCCCTGCCCATTGCCTTCGCTGTGACTTCGGAGCCCTCGAGTCAGGTGTGGACTTATTTAAGAGGATTTAGCAGGACTCGCGTGTTTGCAAGTGGTCGCGGCAGTGTGGGAACTGACCACAGCAGAAAGGGGCTTCCTGGGGCACCTGGGGTGACTCCAGAGAAGCCAGAATGAGCCCAGTGTGGATACGAGACCAGGGACGTGAACGCCCACGGGTCCCTTCCCACGTCCCACCCGCTTCACGTGGCCTTGCGGCCACCAGCTTGCTGCCCTCGCTGCACGTCGGCCGTGTGGCCGCCAGCACTGCCCCCCGCCCTCAGCGGGCAGAGCCCCAGGTCCCACGCCCTCAGGGCAGCACCTCGTGGGTCAGGTGCCCCCGCTCATCAGAGGCCAGTCGGGGACGAGGAATAGGCCCTGGACGGCGGGGCACTGGCATGCACACGCCTGGAGATCTGCTTCACGGCTACCGCGACGGGATGCTCCGGCACTTGGTCCCACGAGTGGCATCTGGAAGCCCCCAGGCCAGGCCCTGTCACTGGGAAACCATTTCCTGTGCAGAGCTGGGCGGGCGCCCAATCTGGAGCTGGAATCAGACGCGGCACGCGCTTGGCTCCCCCTGAGCTGAGCTCAGACGTGAAAGATGCTACCGACCTGGGCCCGGCAGCTACCCCCGGGGCCTCGGGGCACCCGCGACCCCCGCAGGGAGCAAGGCAGTCCATGCTTTTGTGTGGACCCGGGGAGCCTACCCCGTCCTGAACGAGCCGGGCCGTTTCCCCTCCCCCCGGATCGGGGGTTCCGAGCCCACGAGAGGCAACGCTGGCCTTGCACGTGCGGCGGGACTTCCTGACGGCCGGTTTGCACGCTCACGACGAGCATTCGTTGGCTGCAGCTGAGCAGTCCAGGGGCGCTGGCGGATCAGGGCTGGGGTGACCCCCGTCATCCTCGTAAACACATTTCTATTGGGAAACAAGCACAGACACCTGTTTAAGGACGACGCGCCCAGCCGGGGGTGCCGGAAACCCCTAGCGGGCAAAGCCTCAAACAGCAGAGCCCACCGGCCGGCCCTCGCCACCGGAGGCCGCTGTGCCGTCCGTTATGGGGGCAACTGGCCGCTGTGCCGTCCGTTTCGGGGGCCGCCGGCCGCTGTGCCGTCCGTTACGGGGGCCGCCGGCCGCTGCGGCACTGGGCACGGGTCCGGTTGGACGCACGGTGCGCCGTGAGTGTGCACACACGTCGTGGGGAAGGACGCAAAGAGCTCACAGAGAACTGACTGCGCGGTGAGGTGTCGGGTTCAATGACAGACGGCATCAACGTAATGTCACCTGCTTGTCCCTACACTTCTCCTGTGGCTCCTGGGACTTTCCGGCTGCATCTGTGCCCCCGTCGTGTTTCTGTGGGGCACCACTGATTCAGAGGCCCCCGCCCGCCCCTGCCCCACCTCCCTGGTGGGCTTCCTGCACGGGGCTGACGAGCCCGCAGGGCGCTGGCCCCGGGGTCCCCTCTGTCCTGCCCCCGCGTTTTCACGCAGAGACACGTTTGGGTTTACTTCGGGGATGCCCGCGAGATCTCTGAACTGAGCAGGTAGTTTCTCTTGGGACTGGTGGCAGCTTCTCCCCGCCCCCGGCAGCTTTCGTGCGTGCCCACAGCCTGGGTGTCGTGAGGAGGCAGCCGTGCGATGACACATCTTTGGTGGCGAGCACTGAGCACGCGGCTGAGTAATGAGGTTGGAAAGTTTGGGGCGATGCGTTTAATGAATTTTGTATTAAGATATAACACAGCTGCCATCATTTGCATTTCACAGTGCTATTTAGAAGAGATGTTTAATACTTAATGAACTGAATATTTAGATATGGCAATGCATTTGACACCCACCATTAAAGAAAGGACCTTCACATGCAGGGGGAGCCCTCCTGGTTCTGGGGTTTGGGCAGAGACATATGCAGACGGGCCAGTGGGGGCATGAGGGTCTCCACAGACACACGCTCTGCACCTTGGCTCCCCGCGGCCACCGGAGGGGCTCCCGGGGGGGGCCCTGCACGCCGCCTCCATCCCAGTTGACTGCCAAGCCTGCTCCCACTGAGCACCCCCTCCCCATTCAGCTGAAGCACTGGGTGAGTTTTTTCTCTAACAGATAGTTCCAGAAAGGCATCCCGTCCCGTGCAGGCTGATTCAGGAAGTTAAAACAAAGTTATGAATAGCCGACAGCCTCCCATATATTACAGCGTCTCCTGCGCGGCGCGAACCCTGTCGTGTGCTTGTTATAGTTTATTTCATGAGTAGACGCACCTTAAGAACAATCTCTTCGAATATTAATTCCCCTTAAGGGAGACATCATCAGTCTGACTAGAAAATGTTATTACGGTAACGTCCTGGGGAAAACCCTGCTCAGAACGCACACCATCAATAAAGAACCCAACATGTGGCCCGTGTGACAAAAGACACGAAGTTGTCCCTCACCATTGCCGAGCCGCTCGGCCCACCCGGGGGCTCACGCTGGGCTCCCCAGGCCCCCCGACGGTAGCACCCAGAGTCCAAAGCCAGCCCGGGGCCCAGCCATGCCCGGCACTGACCCCACGCACCTGGGGGTGGGCAACCAGAAGTTACGGGTAAGGCCTCTCCCGGGAAGGGCCCCGCCCGGGCGCGGCGCCCTGCAGGCTGGAGCCCGGGTGACCCGGGATGAACCTCCGCTTCTCGCGTCCCTGCCCTGCCGTGGGGCGGACTCTCAGGGCCTCCGTGCCTCGGGTTCCTGCTCCGGGCGCAGAGCGGCAGGTGTGACTCTTGACGCTGTCGTGACACAGGAAGGCGACTGCAGGACGTGAGACAGGCCTTTCCCGCCCCTGGGCTTCGGGCTCCTCGTCTGCAGCAGCAGCAGCAGGTACCATCATGCGCCATCGTGAAACGTTACGGACGACGACTTGCAAGGCCAACAGCTGGCCCCAGAAGAGGTCTGGGAGGGTGGCCCAGCCCTGGGACGGCTTCTGGGACGGCTTCTGGGACGGCCGCCTCCCCCACGGAGGGCCGACCCGGTCGCTGCCCAGCCCAGGGGCTCATTTGCCCGGAGGGAGGCCGGCCAGCTGCCTCCTCAGCCGGGAGGCTCATTTGCAAAATGGAAATGCGTGTCCTAACCCCATTTGTCACGTTATCAGCGCCCATGACAGCCGCGTGGCACGACCCAGAGGAAGGAGTCCGTCCTAACGGAAAATCAGTGAGCATTGACATATCCATCAGAAGATTTTAGGACCGAAAACACACTCTTCGTAGAGTGTTAGGATGACTTCTCAGGTGATGCTAAATCAATACCTCACACTGGCGACGAATTCGTTATTTGGATTTATGAGAACTGTCTGCTTCCTGAGTGCTCTGCCGTCAGGAAGGCCGCAGCCTGAGGGGGCTCCAGCCCCAAACCCCTCGGAGAGAGAAGGCGGGGAGGGGCCGCGCCTCCAAAGGGCCCCCTCCTCCCCAAAGGCGGCTCACCTCTCCCACTGACCTCTCCCGGCAGCCCCTGGTCCCCAGGCCCCTGTCGTGGGGGTGATGCCGTTGCAGGGACCCAGCACCTGGCTGCAGGCCCGTGCCTGCCCCTCTAGGCCTCGGGCCCTTGCCAGGCCACAGTCCCTGCGGCTCCTTCCTGCTTTCTCGGGTCCTGCGCGACCCTGGGGGTCGTTAGGTGAGCGACACTCCACGTGGTCAGCAGAGGAGGCGACGGCCCCACGGAGAGGTGCGGGCCACTTGGACGGTGCCAACGGGCCATGCTTTGCAGGTCTTCTAAGAGGTGCAGGGGGCTTGACGGAGGACAATGGACGGACAGAGGGACAGAGGGAGAGGCCCACGAGGGCTGTCCAGAGAGTCTCCAGCCACGTGACGTGAAGAGTAGAGGCGCTTAGGGTGGAGGTTTCCCGACAGCCCTCGTGCAGCGCATCGCGGGCGGTGACACGGCAAGCCGCCCGGGACCCAGCATCAGCGCTCTGCCACGTCCGCGCGCAGAACAGAGCCATCTCCCCGACTCCAAGGCTGTGTACCTGGGCCAGGACGAAGTCTGCTTTGGGCCACTCTCTGTACCCAAAGCCACTGTTCTCCTTCAGTTCTTGGGTGTCGGTGCCAGGTCCCAGGAGAGCGGTCTGAGTCTCACCAGCCAGCCAGTCGCCTGCCTCCTGTGTTGAGGTGTCCGAACCATCCCTGGGGCCCCTGTCATCAAACCACAGATCGCCTTACTCAGGTGGCCCGCTGGGGTCTCTGGCCTGTGCCAGCCCCCACCTGAGTTGGGTTGATTTATCCTTTTATTTATTTTTGCATCCCAAAGAGCCCTGTCTGAAGTGCCTGCCCTGTGCTGGGACCCGTACCCAGCAAACACGGGTGCCACCGGCCTCACGGTGCCCCCAGTCCACTGAGGAGAAAGATGCATGAGCAGGGCCCAACCGCTAGTGTCTGTCACACTTTCCTCGAAGCCCATGTCACAGGTGAGTGCGTAGAAATACGGCTTCACCTCACTTCCAAGGGTCCAACTCCTGGGCTGCACCCAGGCCACCTTCGGCACCAACCAAAGGTACGTTCTGTCAGAACTAGGACAGCACAGAGTAAACGACCGGACAGCGGCGTGGGATGCTGTATCCAGTAGGTTCCGGAGCTGTCCCGCCCTTTGTCGCACAGCAGGCTTCGTGCTCGATGGCTTTGCTCGGCTGCAGGCCGACGGACGTGTTCGGAGCATGTGAGCACGGGCGGGCGGGGCTTTGCTGTTCAGGGGTCTCAGCTTACGGTTTTTTTCGGTCTGTAGTGGGTTTATCAGGACACAACCCCACTGCCAGTCTAGAAACATCTGTAACAATACACACATGCTTCTTTTTAAGAATAGCTTTACTGAGGTACGATTCACGTGCCATGCAATTCACCCATTTAACGTGCACAATTCACAGGTAAGTGTGCCAGCAGCATGGCTCCTTGTTGCACGTTTTCATGGCCTCAGCAAGCAGCCCACACCCTTTAGCTGCCACCGCCATCCGTACCGCACACCCACCACCCCTGAGCACCCCGTCTGCTATCTCCCTTCCGTCTGGACAGACTTCCCTGCTCTGCGCCTTTCATGTAAGTGGACTCACGCCACACGCAGGCTCCCGTGACCGGCTCCTGTCACTCAGCACCATGTTTCCAAGGCTGGTCCACGGCGTAGGAGGGGTCAGCACTGTATTCCTTTGTGTGGCTAGTGTCTTGTCGTGTGGCTGTGTCACTGGTCGGTGCATCTGTGCACGCACACAGACCCACACTGCTTTTGCTGCGCGTGCATTTCAAGCAGATCCTACATTCCTGCAGTGCGTGGGCTCGGCGTGGCCGGACACGCCGTGGGGCCCGTTCTCCTGCCAGTGTGGGGCCCGCTGTGTGCATGGACCTGCATTTCTTCAATACCGGGGTCCACATTTGGCCCACGAGTGCGTATCACTCTGCCTGCTCGGAGGTCACAGAGCACCTGCAGGCGGGCTTTTCTGGAAAGATAAAGGCAGTGGCCACTCTGTGCCCTCGCCATGTGGCATTGGGCACTGTGCAGCGGCTCCCCAGGGCCCCCCGGGCCACAGCGGACTCCGTGGGGAAGGGAAACGATCGCCCCGACCCAAGCCCCTACCCCCCCATCTTCGTTTTCGGAACAGCCCTGTGAGTTCCGGCTGGGCCGCGGCTCCCAGCAGAGGCTGCGTTTCACGGGCCCCTTGCAGCAGGGTGACTGGGACCGAGCTGATGGGACCGCACGGAAGTGACAGTGCTCCCGCTGAGAGACTCCTCACAGACAAAGCAGCTTTCTCCAGCTCCCCTTTCCTCCACCTGTGACCCTGAACAGTGACATTGGTGGCAGCCGCCGTGGGCCCGAGATGGAGGTCCCACGCGGGAGGCAACCCGGCAGGCTGGGTGCCAGGCTCCCTTGTCCGCCCGGGACCGTCGTAGGCTGTGAGGCAAGTGCATTAATTTCCCGGAGGCCTGAGCAGGCGCCACGCCTTGGTGGCTTATAGTAATGGAGGTGCCCGGTGCGGGGGGCCAGAAGCCCCAGACCAAGGTGTGGGCAGGGCCACGCGCCCACTGTGAGCTCTGGGGGCGGGTCCTTCCCTGCCTGCCTCCCCGCTGCTGCTGGCTCTGCGTGGTCCCTGGGTTCCTCGGCTTGTGGCTGCATCACACGAACCTCTGCCTCTGTCGGCACACGGCCTTGTCCCTCTCCTATGTGTCCCTATTGT
>PVJL010008289.1:23720-42584 GCA_004026885.1 Lyroderma lyra
CCTCCTCTCCCTCCCCTCCCCGTCCTCCGTCAGTTTTTCCAAGCTGAGAGGTAAGAAGGTTCATTTGCCGTTTTGACTATTTTCATTTTTTTCTTTCAGAGTAAGATACTTTGTATCCTTCACCCCTTTATTCTGTCCAGGTATTTAGGAATTGAATTTCGTGTTGAGAACGTGTCTCTGAGATTGTCACCTCCTTTGCCCCTCCTGTCGGTGGTAGATGTATTTTCCCCATTCTGAGACCAACATTTTTTCAGGTGAGAAATTCTAGGAGACGTTTGTGGCATGAATCCCAGTATCGGGGACGTTAGGTGACATAATGAACATGAATGTCTTTTATTGCAGTTTTCAGACAACATAGATATGTTCTGCGGATGGTCATTTTTGTGTGTATTGACTGTCTATAATGTCCAGTGGCATAAGGCTCAATCATAAATGAGGACATTCTTACAGACAACGAGGACATCGAAGTCTGTGTACATGGCTTTTCCTCCACACTTTTTAAGACTGTAGAAGCGATGCACACAAAGTAAAAACATTAAAGCAGGGTGACTGATATTAAATGAGAAGGCAAAGTTCCCTGCCCCATCCCCGCCCCGGGGAGAGAACCATTTTAACGGTTTCTGGTTCCAGGCCTCGTCGTTACCACCAGAATTCTGCGTGAAAGGCTTCCGCACTTGTCAATTTTAAGCAATTTCTATTTGACTTCTCAGTATGAAAGAGGTTTACGTCATTGCCACTTCCCACGTTCTCCCCTTAATTTTATCATTTTAAGCTCTTCGTGTCTCCATTCATAGCTTGGAGCCATGTGCGTAGACCTCCGCGTTGTGACCAGCCTGGGACACCATCTCACGGCTCCTTCTGTGTCAGGTGATGACGAAGTGAGGGCTCCCCTGTTGTGCGTCCTTCCCTCCACGACAGACGGGGTCGGTGGCGCCCTTAGGTTTACCTCGTCCAGCTGTCCTTCCTCCACCAGAAGTCGCACCTGCTAAATGTCGGCCCTACTGTGGCGGCAAAGACGGAGACCAGGGCCGCTGGCTTTGCGGAGCTCACTGTCTAGTTTGGGGGAGACAGACACTGAGCTGGGTAAGTAACACCTGCCGCGGGTCAGGCTGTGCTGGGCCTGTGGAGAAGACTAAAGCGGCGACATGGGGGAGGGAAGCCAGGGGCTGCAGTTTCAAAAATGCCTAGTGCACACCACGGTGGGCGTGGCCGACAGGCGCACAAGCGCGCTCAGGTGGGAGTGGCCGAGGAGCGCACACGCGCGCTCAGGTGGGAGTGGCCGACGGGCGCACACGGGCACCATGGTGGGAGTGGCCGACGGGAGCATCTGTGCACTCAGGTGGAAGTGGCCGACAGGCACACCGGCGCACAGGTGGGAGTGGCCAAGGGGCGCACACACGCACTCAGGTGGGAGTGGCCGACGGGCGCACACGCGCACTCAGGTGGGAGTGGCCGACGGGCGCACACGCGCACTCAGGTGGGAGTGGCCGACAGGCACACAGGCGCACAGGTGGGAGTGGCTGACAGGGGCACATGCGCACTCAGGTGGGAGTGGCCGACAGGCAGACAGGTGGGAGTGGCTGACAGAGGCACATGCGCACTTAGGTGGGAGTGGCCGACAGGAGCACATGCGCACTCAGGTGGGAGTGGCCGACAGGAGCACATGCGCACTCAGGTGGGAGTGGCCGGTAGGCTGACAGCTCCCAGGACTGCTGAGGACGTGGTGCTGGGAGTGTCTGCGGTAAAAGGAGAGGTGTAAGGTCCAAGGAAACTGGCGTTTGTATCTGTGTGGAGGCTTCTGTGGCAGCGAGCCCCTCATTCACCACACTCGCTCCCTTGTCCGCCCCAGCACATAAACACACTCACGCTCAGATGAGAGCCAGCAGTCTGGCACCCTTGTCCCAAAGCCTGTCACAGGGCGTGGCACCCACGGACATCAGGTTTTGCAGGGGGTGGGTGGGTTGCAGGATGAGAGCCCTCCATGGGGACGCTTACGCCCGACGTCAGCCCTGCCTGTTCAGGACTCTGACGAGCCAAGCTTTGTTCCTGGCACCATCAGGGCGTGGAGCCCAGTGTGCACGAAGCTAGAGCTCAGGACAAGGCCCCACATCACGAAGCTTTCTGACAACTTTATATTCCTCCTCCAGGAGAGAGAGCTCTTGTGGGAAATGGTTTGAGCCTCTAGCACTGGGGTCCTCGTCCTCGTAAACTGTTGTCATGCTCGGCCGTGGAGCAGCCGACCCAAGCTCCCACTCTGCAGCAGCTGTGAGCAAGGGTAAATGTCCCCCCAGCAGAACGAGGCAGGGCCTTCAGCTGACCCTGGGTCCCCGGGTCCTAAGACCTGGAGTCCATTTTCACTCTTCACCATCTCCTGGCATTGCTCCTTCCACTTGGGGGTCAGGGCTGAGTTGCCCCCAGGATGGGAGTGCTGACCAGACCCCTTGCCTTGCCATGGAAGCCCAGGTTCCCAGCCTGGCAGAGGGCAGACGGGGAAATTCCCACACACCAGCACAGGGCCATGCCCGGACCAGTCTCTGAGGCAGCTGGCCGACTGGCATGGGCTGTCCGCCGCAGGTGTCTGGAGGCCAGCCCTGGCCTCGGAAGCCAGCCTGGGCCAGAGAGCTGGAGCCAGGCGTTGGCAGTGCCCGGCCCTCCCTGGGCACAGCCTGGGCAGCTGGCCGTCTTCCACGTACCAGCGTCTCCTCCATGGAGGGCAGACATACCCACATCGCAGCCAGGCACCCTGGGGGCTTAGTCCCGTGCCCAGGTGAAGGTGGCATCATGCCTCAGGATCCCAGGGAGAGGCTGGGCCTGCAGCCAGAGGGGAACCAGCCTCAGGCCGTGGAGAAAGCCACAGGCTCAGGGTTTCTTGGTCAATAGCCGTAACCTTGGCTCCTCCACAGGCCAGGGAAGTGTCCTGCTGGGTGTGTGTCTGTGGGCATCCCATCCCTCTTTGTTCTGTGAAACGAATTTCTGCATCTTCTCAAGGCCAAAGACCCTGTGAGCATTGGCTCGGGAGGCCTTGGGGCCTGCACTGAGGCTCCTGAGATGAGGACAGGTGAGAAGTGGGGAGAAAGTTCTGGTGGCGAACGAGGGACCCAGTTTTACCACACTCCGCCACCACAGGGATGAAGCACCGATCCAGCAGTGATGCACCACGAACGCGTGAAGCAGAGGGAAGGAAGCCAGACGCAGGCGGCCACGCACTGTCTGATCGCATTTGCATGAAGTGTCCAGAAGAACAACTCCATAGAGACAGAAAGCAAAGATGACCAGGGCCTGGGGGGGGGGGGTGATAGAAGGTAAACTGAGGCACGTTAATACTTTTCAAGAGTTTATCTGAGCATGCATCTATTCAGGTCGGGCAGTGCCAAGCCAAAGGTGGTCAGGAGCAGTCCCCCAACAGGAGCTGGGGGAGAGGTTTTATAGAGGAGACACGGAAGTGAGCAAAACACTTACTTGATTGGCCCCAGTTTAAAGAACTGCCTTATTTGGGTAAGTCTCATTTGGCTATTAGGAATAAAGCTGTTGCAAACATTCATGTACAGCTTTTTGGGTGAACCTGTTTCCATTTCTCTGGGCTAAGGCCCAGGGGTACAGTGCCAGGTTGTATAGTGGTCGCGTGTTTAGTTTTTAAAGAAACCACCAAACTGTCTTCCCGAGTGGCTGCACGATTTTTGCTCCCACTGGTAACGTACGAGGGACCCAGCTTCACCACATTCGCGCCGGCATTTGGGGTGTCACTGTTTTCATGTAGCCATTTTGATAGGTGTGTAATGCTGTCTCATTATGATTTTAACTTGTATTTCTCTTAAGGATGTCTTGCGTATTTCCATGGATGAATTGCTATCTGCAAACCCTCTTTAGTGAAATATTTGTTCACGCCTTTAGCCAATGTTCCAATCAGGTTATTTGGTTTTTTACTATTCAGTTTTATGAGCATTTCTTATATATTCTTGATACTAAGTCCTTTGTCAGATACTTGATTTGCAAATACCTTCTAATGTGTAGCTTACTTTTCATCTTCTTCTCAGGGTCTTTGGCAGACCAAACTTTTTTTTTTCCATTTTGCGAAGCACATGACATCTGTCGCCCACCGCCAGGACAGAAGTCCGAGCAAGTCCGCCTCCCGCATCAGGTGTGAGAGTCGCCAAGGAGCGCACCACACGGCCCAGCACTGACGGTGCAATACTTTCCTCATCAGGAAAGAAAAGTCGGCGTGAGGCCCACCTCAGTAGTGGGCGCCGACGCACCCCGCCCCACGGCCAGCAGGTCCTTCCTGCAGCCGTGCAGGGTCATTAGCCTTGTGCTGCATCTGAAGGACCCAGTCCCCTCCCTACAGGGGACAGATGCAGTACTGAGTCCAGCCAGCTGCCGTATTTAACACCCACGGAAGCAGATCCCGGGTGGAGACGGCCTGAGGCAGATGCCCGAGTGGAGACGGCCTTTCCCACCACGTTGTGATTGAGCCTGTTTGTCCCTCTCTTCCTGTGGGGCTTGTGCTTCCCTGTGAAGTCTAAGAACTCCTCGACGACCCCGTGTTACCCAAGATCTCTGCTGTGCGTTCTTCTTTTTCTTTAAGTTTTGTGCTCCTACATTAAGTCCATGATTCAGGTTGAATTCATGTTTGTAGGAGGCGTGGGGCTTCAGTCGAGGTTCGTGTTTTGCCTGGGAATGGCCGTTCGGTCCCACGTCTTTTCTCAGGTAGGCGTCTCGTGCCTTGTCCTCTCGTCACTGCTCCAGCTGTGTCCCCGAGACTGCGAGGCCGTCGGTCCATCGTCAGGCAGTTCGGTGCTTTCCTTTTTTACTTCTTTGACTCGTGGGATTATGTAGAAGTGCCTCGTTCAGTTCCCAAGCGTTGGAAGGTTCTCCCGTTACTGAATACTGGTTTGATTCCCTCGTGGGCAGACGACAAACTCTGTACAACGTGGGTTCTTTCACATTCATTGACGTCTGCTTTAAGGCCTGGACTGTAGGGTCCGTACTGGTGCATGTCTCACGGATAATCAGGACACGTGCGTGGGGCGCCGCTGCTGAGTGGGAGGTTCTGCCAATGTCCTCTGGACCCTAACGGGATTGTTGGTTGATGGTACCGTGAATTCTCCTCCACTGACTGGCTAAGTGTTCTTTCAATCGTTGAGAGATTCTCCAGCCAGAATGGTAGATTTCTTTATTTGTCCTTCAGTTCCACCCGTCGTTGCCTCATGTTTTGCAGCTTGTGTGTGTGTGTGTGTGTGTGTGTGTGTGCAGGTGCACTCAGCATCACAGCTTGTGTGTGTGTGTGTGCAAGTGCATTCAGCATCGCAACTTGTGTGTGTGGGTGTGTGTGTGTGCAGGTGCATTCAGCATCGCAGCTTCTGTGTGTGTGTGTGCAGGTGCACTCAGCATCGCAGCTTCTGTGTGTGTGTGTGTGCAGGTGCACTCAGCATCGCAGCTTCTGTGTGTGCGTGTGCAGGTGCACTCAGCATCGCAGCTTGTGTGTGTGCGTGTGCAGGTGCATTCAGCATCGCAGCTTGTGTGTGTGCGTGTGCAGGTGCATTCATCATCGCATCTTGGGTGTGTGCGTGTGCAGGTACGTTCAGCATCGCAGCTTGTGTGTGTGTGTGTGTGTGCAGATGCATTCAGCATCACAGCTTGTGTGTGTGTGTGCAGGTGCACTCAGCATCGCAGCTTGTGTGTGTGTGTGTGCAGGTGCATTCAGCATCGCAGCTTGTGTGTGTGTGTGTGTGTGTGTGTAGGTGCATTCAGCATCGCAGCTTCTGTGTGTGTGTGTGCAGGTGCACTCAGCATCGCAGCTTGTGTGTGTGCGTGTGCAGGTGCACTCAGCATCACAGCTTGTGTGTGTGTGTGTGTGTGTGTGTGTGCGTGTGCAGGTGCACTCAGCATCACAGCTTGTGTGTGTGTGTGTGCAGGTGCATTCAGCATCACAGCTTGTGTGTGAGTGTGCATGTGCATTCAGCATCACAGCTTGTGTGTGCGTGTGCAGGTGCACTCAGCATCACAGCTTGTGTGTGTGCGTGTGCAGGTGCACTCAGCATCGCTGCATCTTCTTTCATCGTCACGGAGTGCCTCCCTCTTTCTCTGGAAATTTTCTTTGTTCTGAAGTCTGCTTTATCTGATATTAATATAGTCAATTCTGCTTTCTTTTTTGATTAATGTTCACATGATATATCTTTTTTCCGTCCTTTTACTTTCAAGCTGCCTGTGTCCTATTTGAAGTGACTTTCTTGTAGCCAGCACACTGTTGAGTCATGCTTGTATCTTGCTTATAAATGATGTTTAATCGTAAGCAGTGCACGTCAGTTGCACACAATCCCTTTTTGAAAAGCGTCATGTCTCGTGCAAGTTCATGACCGCACCTTTCCACGACAGTCTCAGCTTGGCGTGTGTGGTGGACAGACCCCCTGGCCCTCGTTGGGGTGCCGTCCCCTGGTTTCAGTGTGCTTTTGCTCCCAATGGTCAGCACCGACGGTGTCAGACGTTGGCACTGCTCAGACGAAGCCACTTTGCCATGGGCAGTGAGGGCCGGAACTGTTGGGGACTTCACGTCTGCCCCGGGCAGCCCTTCAGCCAGTGACTACTGGGCACAGGGGTCCGAAAGCCTAGCCCCTCACCTCAGGCCAGGAGGACTTGAAGGGACCCATGCTCTGAGTCCCCTGGGGACCAGGCGGAAGCCCACTTGGTGGGTCATCTATGCCTCAGTGAGGCTACAGAGCAAACGCCCCAGACCACGCAGACGGCGACCACACTATGGTCCGGGCCCACGCACGTCTCCGCCAGCCGTGGACCAGCAGGAAGGCGCTGCAGACCCGGCAGGCTCTCCCACACGGCGCGGGGCAGCTGGCGGTGGCCAGTCCTGTACGGCCTTGGCCGGGTCGCGGGCTCTACGCCACGTGCTCACTCCGCACGTTGTCACTGGCCTGGGCCCGTTCCCATGGTGAGGGCAGAGGCACAAAGGCAGAAGTGGGAACATCCCAGCTGACGGCAAACATCCCAAGGCCAAAGCCAGTCACGCAGCCCCTCTCAGAATCAAAGGGTGAGGCGGGGTGGGGGGCTGACTCTCCACGTGATGGGAAGATCTGCAGTGTCTCAAAGGGTCAGGCCACCCTCTGTGGGACCCTCCCTGGGCCTCCACGCCGCCCCCTCCACTGCCTCCCTGCCTACCCACTCCCTGGCCTTCCTGGGGCAGCTTCTAGCACGACTACACTCAGACCTCGGTGCTCGACTGCTTGGAAACTCGTCGAATTTGGTTCTTGATGTGTTTTGATGTGAACATTTTGTCCCTGTCCTGGTCATTTTTGGTAGTCCTCGTGCCTCCTATCCAGTCCTGCTCAGGGCAACCGTGTGAGATCCACCGACGGCTGTGCTTGTATTCAAGTGTCTCCTCTGACTTAAAGTGTCGTTCACATGACACAGGTTTAAAAGAGTTGACCTTCAAGACTTTGGATAAACAGAAGGATGAGAAAAATACGGAGGCCGGTACTTAAAAGATCAGGAGATGGACGTACCTGCGAGGGCTGCTGGAAGAAATGCAGCCGTCAGCGCCTCTAGGCTTCTAGTACACGGCTGGGAACGTTCCGGACGGCGCTCGTCCTACTGTGCGATGAAGGTCACCCTTCCCCCACCCACCGCCTCAGTCTCCGCGTCTCTAATTCTGTGGTCCACGGGCCAAGAACGCAGTGACTGGGAGACACAATCGCCATCGTATCCCCTTAAACCCCAACAGCGGAGGGACAGGGAGCCGAGATGTCCCTGGAGGGGGTGACTCTGGTTACCTCCCTTCACACTTTGAGCCGTTGTCCCAGGTGCCTGAATCTAGTTGCTGGGGAATCCGAACCCGAAATCCATTTCCACCAATTGCGGGAGTGGGTCTGCTCTCGTTCCTGGTGATAATCCGAGTCTAGCTTCTGAGGCCCCCAAACTTAGTTGTCCCTCAGCACCCACGGGGTGAGGTGCAGGACACCCTTGCCGTGGTGCTCCAGGCCCCTGTGTGACACGGTGCGGGCGGGTGCCCAACAGCGGAGCGACAACGCACAGGTGTTTGACATCTGCTCGTCGGCGGACCCGAGCCGTTCAGACCCGTGGTGTTCAAGGGTCAAGTGCAGGGTCATTCCTGCAGGTCAGGGAGCGCCGTGCCAGGACAGCCCGGGCCGGAGCACGCCGCGGCTCCCGCCTGCCCCGTCTCAGCTGTGTGTGTGTGAAGCTCCCCGCTGCGCAGTGTTTGGAAGCGGCTCACATCTGGGTTCACGCCACCGGTGCGCGCAGGGCCCCACGCTGTGCCCAGGCTCTGTGCTAGGGCCCAGACGACCAGAACGGGGCGTCCCGCAGGGGACACCCACGCCGGACGCGCGCCCCACCACAATGAGAGGCCTGCAAGTCGGACCCAAACCCCGTGGGCCCTGGAAATGGCCGGGATTCGGTTCTGCCTTCCGGGTCAGCGGGCCGAGCTCCACCTCCCCCCCATTTCTGTGCTGGAGCCCCTGTGCCCCCTGCGCCCGTGGACTGGTGTTTGCTCTGTGGGCAGTTAATGCCCACCCTGTCTCACACTTAAAATGTTGGCTGGTGAGCAGTGGCCACCGGCTCCACTGCTTGTTATGGATAAAGAGCTAAAAGGAAATATTGGGACGGGTCAGAGTATTGGTGCTTGTGAATTTACGTTTCTAGGTACAGTGGCCAGTGACAAAGCACGTACATGTGGTCGACGACAGCAGAGCATTGACTTTTACGTGCCCGAGAGAAGCGGCGTCACCTGCCGGGTCTGTCGGGGGCTTGCCCAGGGCGAACGTCACCGGGCTGCTTCCTGTCCCTCTCCCGTCCCCGCCTTACGCTACACTCCTAGCCCCATGGAGGCAGGGCCCTGCTCACCACCACGCACACAGCCGAAGCCCCGAAGGCATTTGGGGGAGAAGGGCGGGCCAGTAAGTGAGGTGCTGAGGGAGGGACTGCTCCCACTTGAGGATGGGCCCTCTGCGCTGTCTGTACACGAAGATGCGGCCATGGGTCTCCTGCCAACGCAGGCTGAGCTGTCTGCGACGTTCTTCCCCACGAAGGTGACGGCTTTCCTCAAACCACCGCCCCCACGTCAGGTCGTCTAATCCCACGCACCCACCTGGACGCAGCCATTCCGGGGGGCCTTGACCTCAGGAGCCACTCCCTGTGTGGTGGATGTCTGCCACCCCCGCCTCGTTCCTGCGGGGACACTACTGCGGGAGGGCCGACCAGGGCTAAGGCCCGGGAGCCTCTGTGAGCGCCGCGGGAATGGAGGCGCGGGCAGGTGGCCGGCGGGGCGGCGGAGGCTCAGGGCGCCTTCCGAGGGCAGCGGCCCCGCCACCGCAGCAAAGGCCATTTCAAGTCCCACGCCCGCGGCGCGCGTTCGAGACCCCGAAACCCTCTCCCGTTGGCCTTTGAAGCCCACCTGGCTGAAGCGGGTGATGACCAGCGCTCGGGGCGCACAGGGGTTGGAGACCCAGCCCTGGTGGTGCGACCAGAACCCATCCCTTAATTTTTCCGTGTACGTCCCTGTGTCGGGTGCCTGGCATGGCACATTCAATACATGTGAGCTATTAAAAACATGGGTAATTTTATATCTTAAAATATTGCATATTGCTTAAATGGTTTCATGCTGGCTCACATTAAAAATGATTCCCAAGTGAAGATGACAAAGGGGAAATATTCGTTATTTAGTTCTTTTCTTACATGAAGCTATCATCGTAAAGTACATTTCTGGGCTGCGTTCTCTGGAGTGCTTTTTACTAAATAAATGGCCAAAAATAACTTTTCCTTTCCAGTTAGATTTCATGATTCAGCACGTTTAACTTTCACTAGAAAAGGTTGAAACAAAGAGTACAAAGATCCAGGAGCGAGAACCAGGAGGGAGAAGCCGTGAGTGGCCGAGGCTGAGGGCCACCGGTCCACGCTGTCCCCGGAGACACACGCCGGCGGTGGGAAGGTTGTGCCCCGCACTGGGGTGTGGAGGGGGCAGTAGATAGCGATGAGTAGAGTCGGGGGAGCTTGGCGGAGGCGCCTGTTGGAGAGGGAAATGCGTCCACTGGTAGGCCTGCAGCGTCCTTACAAGTCAGGTCCTCCCAGCCCAGGGCCAGCCCCAGGGTCGGGGATAGGGACACCCGCCTGACCCCTTTTCTTGCCTACAGCAGCTGCTCCAGTGGTTTGTGGCAAAGGTCCCACATCTGGTCAGGCTGCCTGGCCTCACTGTCCCTGAGCAGCGGAAGCAGTCAGCTGACGTTGTCCTCAGCACAGGACCCAGCTCCAAGGGCGACAGGTATTTTCTTGTTTGTGGCTCTTCCGGAAAAATCCTGGCCCCCCTCCCCCTTGTGGGAGATGGCCGCTGTGGCCTATGTCATGTAACCGCCCGGCAGCAGAGTGCTTCCCACGAGATCAGTGGCCTCCAGACTCCGAGGAAGCTGTCCCCTCGCGCCCAACGTTACCAAGAAGGCCCGGGGCCCCCTGGAACTTGGAGGAGAGCTCGTGTCTACACCGACGGCTTCCGGCTTCCCGGCCCCCCGGCCCTGCCTCCGGCGCCCCTCCCTGGGCCCGCCTCACTCTCCTGGCCGAGGCGGGACATGAAAGCCCTTCGGGTCCCCGAGGAGGGAGCGAGGCTCCGGTCCCTGCAAAACACCTCCCCGCGGAGGGGCCCTGCGCCGGCCCAGGGGGCGTCCCGAGGTTCCGGCCACCATTGCCCCCCTCGCACCGCCCCACGGCGGCGGGCGCCGGGCGCAGCTGCGGCCTCGGGCACGGCGGCGGGCGGGCCGCGGGACCGCCTGCGGGCACCTCCTCGCGCCCCCGCCCGGCCCCCGCCCGCTGCGCCGCCGCCTCCCGCCGTGGAAGGCAGCGCGGCGCGTGCGCACTGGCGCGCTCGCGGCCCGGCCCGTGGGCTCTCCCGGGAGGGCGGGAGGTGGGAACGTGGGCAGGAGCCGGGCCGCACACCCTCCCGGCCCGCCGCCGGCGCGGCCGACACCTAGTGGCCCGGCCACCCGCGACGCCCGTCGAATGAACGGCGCAGGTAAGCGCGCGGGGGTCTGCTCGCCAGCCCGTCGGGGGCCCCCCGCCCGGCCCACAGCCCCCCAGAGGCCGTGGCCCGGCAAAGTTGAACTTGGCGCCTCGCGGGCCGGACGCGGGGCGGGCGTGGGGGGAGGGCGACTGCGCGGCCTGCGGGGCCCCGCGACCCGGGGTGCGCTCGGCGCGCCGGTGGGAGCGCGGGCGGGGGCTGCGGCTGGGGCGCGCGGCGGAGCTGGGGACGCGGGAGCCGGGACCATGGCTGGCGCGCTGGCCTGGCCTCGCCGTGAACTTTTGCCCCGCGCCCCGGCAGCGTCCTGGCGGCGGGCGAGCCCTGCCCGGGGGACCTAGCAGGCTGCGGGTGGCTTCTCCTCGCGACCTTCCGGGCAGGGCGGAGGGGAGGGCAGCGCGCGCGGAGGGCCCTCGGCGCGGGGGAGGCGCGCGCGGGCGGAGATCGGGGCGTTCCGGGGATTGAGTTGAGGGACCTGGGATTTTTCGTTCCCCGCCCTTCCCCCAGGACAAGAGTGAGACCCTCGGAGGGAGGCAGGGAAAGGTCGAACCGCCCAGGTGCCTGGACAAGAACGCAGGAAGCAATTAAAACTCCTCCTTTCGGATTAACAACCAAAAATTGATCGATGTGTCAGGAATACTGCTGATTTATGAAAGGTGGTTATTTCTTTGGTATGGAGAATTTTATGTTCTCCAGGTGAAACCGAGTTCATCCAGCTCCAGCGTAGATTGATGTTTTAATAAAAATAAATAAAGGGGAAAAGCTCGCCTGGTCTTTGGGGACATCAAGTCTCAAATCGCAGAGTTAGACTAACAAATCAAATGGCGTTATCTTCCCATTTCCTATCTTTTAATCGTGGGCTTAAGCGTCGCAGGCGGACAGCGCCTGGATTTCCCAAGTTTTAATGGAACGTTTAGAAGTTGGCCTGCCCAAGCAGCCGGCGTGTCCTAAGCAGAACGGCGCGGGGAGCGTCGGGGAATGGTGACCAGCGGCAGGCATCGCGGCGCGGGCGCGGGCGCGGGCGAGCGGAGGCGCCGGACGCGGGAGGGAGGCGGCCGCGACGCCTGGAGCCGCGCGGCGCCCGTAGATGGCGCCCTGGCCACACGCTAGGCTCGGAGCCGCTCCGCCGGGGCGCGCGGGCGGGGGCGCGGCGGGCGTGCGGGGCGGGCGCGGGGCTCCGCACTTGCCGTGGACTCGGACCAGGGCAGCGCGGCCCGGCAGGAAAACTACCGAGCTTTTTGGTGGCATTTTAAGTTTCAGGTCTGGGCAGTATTGGGTGGCAGGTGGGGCTGTGAGTCTGGTCTTTCCTGGGATCTGGGTTGCGGGGTGGGGGTGGGGGTGGGGGGGTTCCCCTCGAGACAGCAGGACCTGGCTGCCGCTCGGGCCTGGTGGCGACAGCGCAGTCCCAGGACCCGATCTCCCGCGCGCGGCCCGGGCGGGGCACTGGAGCGCAGATGCGCGTGGGTGCGGGCGAGAGTCGGCGGCGCGGCGGCAAGGACACCAAGTTCAAAGCTGCCCGTCGCTCACCCCGGAGGGCGGCCGGGACCGCCCAGAGGCGCCTCCGCCCGCGCGGGGGGCACCGCCCGAGCCCCGCGCCCGCCCCGCCGCCGCGGCTGCCGGCGCGCTGCGCTTTGCAATGTAAATTGCAGCGGGACAAATTGCTTATTAATAGTCTAGAAGAGAAGCGGGTTTCTTTCTTTCTTCTTTTCTTTATCTGTTTTTATTTCTGCATGGCCCCTAGCTATGCCCTGGGCAGCCTCACCGCCCAGCAGTTTTCTCTTCATTTCAATATCCTAAAGAAAATGCAAATTTCCACAGTGTGGCCTTTTTACAAAGTTAAATTAGCAGCAGCTTTCAGGGACCCCATTAGTATGGAAAACGTACACGCGTTTAACGTGGGCACGGCTTCCTTTTAACGGAACTCACTCCGGACTGTAAATGCAGCCGCCCCTCGGATTGCTAAAGGGTCGCGTCTCGGCTAACTGTGTCGCCAAAGGCGCCCCCTCCCCTATGCACGGCCTGCGCGGCGCTTCCCGGGAGGGTCCGTCCCACCGAGCCGCGCGCGGCCGCACCCCGTCCGCCCGCGCTTAGAAGTTGCGCGAACGTGGGCCAGAGGAAGGAGGGATTGGTAGGTTTCCGTCCAAGGGCAGTGTTCTCTCTCTTCCCTTCCAGCCTCGTCGTCGCTGTCCCCGAAGTTGAGATAATGACCCGGCCAGACTGACCAGGCCGGGCCGCTGTCGCCCACCGGCCCCCTTTTGCGCGTGGGAATGGATGTGTACACACCGTTAAGGTGCGGCTGGGGAGTGGGCGAGGGTCGCGGCGGAAGAGGATGTCTGTCCGCGCCCATCCAGTCCTCCCCCACCCCTTGGCTTTCTGCACCCCTGGCTCCTTGGACGGTGTTGGAAAACCCGTGTTTCCAACCAGAATTTCACCGGCAAACTTTGGCGCTCCCTTAGCTTCCAGATGAGGATCTTGAATTCTGTCAGGGGGTCGGCGTGTCTCCCACGTTTGTCTTTAAGTCAGCGCCCAGGCACTCCGCCCCCACCCAGGAAAGAGTTAAGATTTACGGTGTGCTGGAGAGGTCTTGTCACGATGTAATCTGCATTTTTAAACCACCGCGTAATATAAAGTGAGAAGTTTGGAGACACCTTTCTTGATTATACCTTTGGTGATACTTTAGGTTTTACATTTAATTTGCATTTTGTTCTTAGTGCATATTGAAGTCTTGCGTGGAGGATTGAATTTTATTAGGACATCTGGACTGACAATATCAAATCAGACACCAGTGTCCCAAAGCATGCTAAAATTTCAGAGTTAATTAGAACGCAGTGTGTTTAATTAAAGCCAATTATAATATTTGAAATTATCTGATCGATCCGTGTTTCTACAGTTTGGGTCTGTTTAGGTGTTGATTGCCGCACTCTGCGCGCCGTTCCATCTAGAAACTACTCTGGGGAAAGTTTGCTTTGTAAACCGGCGGGGGCGGGCGGGCGCAGAAGGCGCGTCGGGGTGCAGGCTCTGGCGCATCCTGCCGGGCTGCCTTGGGGCGCCGCTGGGGAAATCCCGGCTCCTCGTTAGCTGGCTGCACTTTGCGGGTCCAAGGGACCCTGCCAGGCACCCGCTGTCTCTCCCAGCTCGGGTGCTCTTCCCCGGCTTTTTGCGGAGAGGCAGCCTTTAAGGTTGCAAAGTGCGTTGGGAGAAGCCCAGCTCTGAGAAAGCGAGTGATTGATTTGGGGTTCCCGCTGTGGCGGAGGAGCCCCCCAGGGCGACTCAGGACGGCAGGGTCAGCCAAAATGAGCGAAGGAACCAGAGGAAAGTTAGGCCGGGAGACAGTAATTAACTGTTTGCCCGCTAATGGCGCTCGCTGCAGAGCCAAGGTGCGCCCTGGGGTTTGCGGCCCGGCGTGGGGGGCGCTGGGTTTTCCAGGGAGGGGCTCCATGTCGTGTCCGCTGTCCTCCGCGGGGCCGGCCACTTGGAGCGCGCGTTTCTCAACAGCAAGGGACGCGGCGCTCCCTGCCTGGGCCTTGTTTCCCGGCCGGGCTCGGCCTGACTCTTGCAGTCGCACGCGGGCAGCTATTGGGACCAGGCCGCGGCTGGACGGTGGTAGGCGCCCCTGGGGGTCACGCGGTCAGTGAGGCCTGGGTGCACCGGACGCGCAGGGGCTGTTGTGGCCAGGCGGGGCGTCGAGGCGGTCACCTGGCCCGGTAGGTGCGCGCCGGGGCGCTCGGTTCCCGGCGGCACAGCCGCACTCCGCTCTCCCCACCCCAGGAGGCGCTGTTTGTCAAACTTGGCCGCCTCGGCAGGAGGCGCCTGCAGGTCTCACTGGGAGACAGGAACCTTTTCTAGTACTGGGGGGCGGGGGGCAGGCTTCAGGAGCCGGAGGCTTGCAGAATAACGGGGTGGGGGCGCGAGGTGGTGCAGAGCACTGGGGTCTGAGACCCTTCAGCGTTGACTTTTTACCTGTGAATCCCGCTGGGCCTCCCGCCTTCCATCGCAGGGTGCAGCAGCCCGTGGGTGCGCCCCATGTGTCTGTGGCAGGGTGCCCAGATACTTGTCTCCCAGGGCGGGCGGGACGCGGGGCCTGGCTGGGCTTCAGTCACCCCATACCTCCGGAGGCCCTGATGGCTTCCGCGTCTCTGCTGAGAAGGTGCGAAGTTCCCTCCTCTGGGCCTGAAAAATCCACCCGAACCCGGTCCAGTCCCCTTTGTGGGCAGCTTCACAGTCTGGGGGAGGCCGGGGTGCAGATCCCTTGCTTGCCCGTCCTCCCCGGCCCACGGGCAGCGTGACCCCCAGCGCCCGACATAGCCCAGAAGCACTCGGGGGCCGTGTCACCGACCCGCCCCAGGGTTTCCAGTGCGTGGCTGTCCCACCCTCCCCCGCCGTTCGCGGCCCTTCTTGGGCGCGTCCTCCCGGGACGTCCCCGTTCTCCAGGTCTCCCGGACCCTGTGGTCTCCCGGACCCTGAGGTCTCCTTCCTGCTGGGGCCCAAGGTCAGCCGGGCTCTCAGCCTCCGGGCTCTGTCCTGGGCCTCGGCTTGTGCGTGGCGCCGGCCCGACCCCAGGCTGGAGCCCGGCGGCAGGCCCCGCAGCCCGCGCGGTCTGAGCGTGACCCCGGGGCGCGGAGGACGTGGGGGCGGGCCGCGCCTGCAGCTCCGCACCGGCGGCGGGGACGCGGACCGCGGGCCTTCGGCGCAGGGGCTCGCCCGGGTTCCCCAGCGCTCCGACGGGCCTTGCCACGCAGCCGGGGCCGGAGGTCCCCCACGGCCCTTCGAGGGCGCAGGGCCTGGCCGCGCCCCGGACCCCGCGGGGAGCTCGTCTTCCTGGAACCCCCGACCCGGGCTCCTTGACACCGGAAATGCACTTTGTGACTCTTTGGAAGTCCGGTAGGGCTGAGGGCAGGCTCCCTGGGCCTGGCCGCCCGCGAGAAGGCGCGTCAGCGGACTGCCTTGCGCCCCGGGACCCCAACTTGGGCGAAATCTCTGGGTGGCTCGGAGGCCGGCACCAGCCCGGCTCTGGCTCTCCGGGCCTGGCACTGCAGCCGTGGAGGACCCGGGACCGGGGAGGTGCGCGCGCGGGGGCTGGGCGGGGGGGCGTTCACGGCCGGCTCGCGCGCCCCCGCGGGTGGGTCGTGGGCGGGGGTGGCAGGCCTGGGCGCGCGCGCAGCTGGCAGGGCGGCCGGGCTGGACTCGGGCGTGGGTGCTGCGTGGCGGTACCGCCCGGGCCAGCCTGGGGCGCCGCCGCGGCCCCGCGCACCGCACGCTGCTCCCGAGCAGGGATCCAGGGGCGGCGGGCGCTGTCTCTTTAAGGTCACTGCCTGCTCCGGCACGACGTGGGGAGGACAGCTGGGCACTGGCCATCTGACTGACTCCGGCGTGACATCTGGGAGCCCACTGGTGTGTGGCACGCGAAGCGCTTGATGCCGCTATTTAAATGCAAATGTGAGGGGGCTCATTGAAGCCTCTCCCCGTAAATCCGCACAAAAGGAATACTTCCCACCCTCCGAGGCGGCGGCGGCGGCGGCGCGAGGGCCACCCGTGCAAATCGCGTTGAGCTGGGCCCTGAGCAGTCGCCGTCGCGGCCCGCGGGGCTCCCAGCGAAGGTCAGGCCCGCTCGGCCCGGCCCCTGGGAGCGCCCTGTGCGCGCAGGCTGGACCCGCGGCCTCCAGGGACCTGCGCAACTTCCCGAGCGTCGGCTTGTCCTCCCCTCGCTTCCCCTACCTGGGTGCGGGGCGCCCCGAGTTCCCGGGAAGAGGAGGGGCAGGGGCTGGCCTCCCTCGGGAGGCGGCTGGGCGCGGGGGACGCGCTCCCGGCTTCTCTGAGGACGTCAGGAGTCGCCCCCCGCCGCCTCCCCCGCCGCCCACCGCCCGGGCGCTCTGTCCCTCGCTCTCCGCCGCCGCTGCTCCGGCCCCATCAAAGTGACAGTCGGGGCTCGAGTGAGGCGGGGGCCCAGGAGGCTGCCCTCCCAGGCCGCGCGGCGGTGGCAGGCCCGAGTGGAGACCCTGCCCGGGCGGCCAGTCCTTGTGCCCGCAGCTCGGAGCCAGCAGTGGAGTGACAAAAAAGATAAAGTTGGTGAATGATAAAGACCGTATTTTCCACGCTTTGGGTGCGGGACCAGATGATCTAGAAAATGAGCTGAAATGGATTCAGCCTCCGAGCCTGTTGTGAGAGCAGCTGATTCCCCCATTTCGGGCCAGATGGCTGCTGAACACAGATTTGCATTCATTTTCGCTTAATATCGTCCAAAATAGTGGGGCAGCTGCATTTGTTGTCAAAAAGGTTTAAAACCCCTTTTCTTTCTGGGGCAGGATCGTTACCTTATGTGATAAGCTTATAGAACTTTTTTTCCCTCTTTAGTCAACAGTATCAGCTTTGGAAGGATTTGTTTTTAAACCTTCTAATTTGGTAATCAGATTTAAATCGCCTTGGCGCGTGTAATCTGAATTAAAGATACTGTAAATGATTTTAAGCATGATACTTTCGTTCGTGCAAGGAAGGGGGCACCTCCAGCTCCGACTGGGCATTTGGGGACGTGTGCTACAAAGAGAGCATTGTTTCCCAATTCCAACTTCATCTTCCCCGAAAAAACATTTTGCATATCCTGACAATAACGCTAGCTTGGCCGCTGGCCCTGCGCGAGCCCCCAAGCAGCCAAACACGAGGAGACAAAGCGCCTTCCCAACCCCGCCCTCCACCGGGGGCCAACTTTGTTGTCCGGGTCCCCTCCACGAGGAAGGTGTGCCCTCCCACACGCAGCCTGCTGTGGGTGGGAGGCTCGGGGCTTATTAGGAATACAGAAATTTTCTTTTAATTTATCGTGAATAGTTTCCATACACTTTGATTTAAGGTTATTAACATTCTATAGACAGTGGCATCTTTAATATGTGGCGATCACTTCTAAAGACTAATCTCATTACCCTCAAATAGTCATAAAATATGATTTTATTATACTTACGTATTTAATTAGACGGCCGGCACCGTAATGGATTTTGAGATGGGACTGGTGCAACAGCTTTGATAATTCACTTATCTTTGGCAATAGTCATTAACCCCCAACACCAGCAAAATAGATTGCTTTCCACACATCTTCTTCTCGCACCCCTTCCAGGAGGCGTGGGGGTCCCCACATAATGTAAATCGGACTTCGATTTTTCCCGATTAATTAAAATATTAATGTGCACACACACACTGGCAATTCATAAAAAAGGGGGAATGCTACCCAAGACCGGCCTGACTCGGTTGCCCTGTGACAGCCTTGCACCCCCGTAGCCTGATGGGGTTTTGTTTGTTTTAATCGGGAGGGCCCGATTTCTCCCGGCAGGGCAGTGCCGGCCCGGCTCCTGGTCGTCCCCTGGGTCTCCCATCCGCGCAGCGCAGACATTCTTCGGGCGCGCAGTGCGCCTGGGCTCCGCGTCCCTGCTGCTGGAGCCCGGCCGCCGGGCCCAGGCGCTGCCCGCGCCCCGCTGCCCTCCCGATTCCTCGAAACCAGGGCGGGCAGCCGCGCGTCGCGCGCTTGCCCGGCCCAGCGGCACCAAGGGCAGGACCCGGACGCCCGCGGCGCCCGCTCGGCTTCTAGAGCGGCTGGCGCCGGGGAGGTCTGGGCACCGTGCAGGGCGCGCAGCCGGACACCCGGCTCCGGGTCGCCGGAGAGGCTGGGCGCGCTTCCTGTCCGCTCAGAGAGCCCGGAACCTTCTTTGTCACTCGCCTGCGCCTAAGGACAGGCCAGGGGACGGGGGTCTCCCGTGGCGACCGGGGAAGACAGAGCATCTGTAGAGACCGCCTCCGACGTGGGTCCCCAGCCCAGCACTCGGCGGCTTTCCCGGGGGGCAGAAAACAGAGGCGTCCGG
>PVJL010008289.1:42684-68416 GCA_004026885.1 Lyroderma lyra
GCCTCGGCACGTTCCCCCCTGCTTTCCGCGCGGTTTGGACTGTGTCTCTGACTTGGGAGGAGATAGGAAGGGGGCAAATCTGCAGTGGTGCACGGGTTGTTTGTTTCATTTCAAGGTTTATTTGGGCGAGTCCTAACTTCCCTTGGCTGCGGGTGGGAGCGAGGAGCCGCGGCGCGTGGCTGGGGGCGGCGGCGGCGGCGCTGGGTGGCGCTCGGTGGCGGTCGGCGGCGGGGAGGCTCGCGGGGCTCGCGGGGCTCGGGCCGGCTCGCGGCGCCGTCAGGCAGTCAGTCGGCGAGCGCGGCGGCGAGGGGCGCGGCGAGGGGCGGCCGCTCCCATATATGGCGCAGGCGCCGCCCCCCGACGTCACCCTCTGACAGCGCCGCTCCCGGGGGCTTCGAGTTTTGGCTCCCGGGAAAGGGTCCATTCCTCGGGGAGAGAGGGCTGAGTTTTGTGCGCCTCCGTCCGCTGCGCGCGCCGCTCCAGGCCCCGCCGCGCCCCGCCTGCGCCCGGGACTGCGCCGCGGCACTCACTGCCCCGTTATTTGTCTTTGGAGCAGGCGGGCCGCGCCAGAAGCGGGCGATCCCGCAGTGTCCTGCAGCCGCGGACGCCGCCCGGCTAGGATGACACCACGTTGAGCGCGCCTGCAAACAACAACAACAACAAGCACCGCCAGCGCCGCGGCCGCCGCGTCCTGCTTCTCCGGAGCGCCGCCGCCGCCGCCGCCGGTGTCGCCGCCTCCGCGCCCCCCCGGCCGCCGGTGTATGTCGCGCCTGTCCGGGACGGGCTGAAGCCGGCGGCGGGCCGGACCGCAGGCGCCGAGCAGGGCGAGTGCGGCCAGGGCAGCCGCCTGCCGCCGAGCCCCGAGCGCCGCTGCTCGCGGAAGCGCTTTCGGCCGGGAGCCGCGGTCGCCGCCAGCAGTGTTCATGTTTGGGATTCAGGAGAATATTCCGCGCGGGGGGACGACCATGAAGGAGGAGCCGCTGGGCAGCGGCATGAACCCGGTGCGCTCGTGGATGCACACGGCGGGGGTGGTGGACGCCAACACGGCTGCCCAGAGGTACGTACCGGCCGCCCCCGCGCGCCCCGGCCCCGGCCCCGGCCCGGGCCCCGCCGCGCTCCTCACCGGGCCGCTGTCTCTTTCCTCCCGCAGCGGCGTGGGGCTGGCGCGGGCGCACTTCGAGAAGCAGCCGCCTTCCAACCTCCGGAAATCCAATTTCTTCCACTTCGTGCTGGCGCTGTACGACAGGCAGGGACAGCCGGTGGAGATTGAAAGGACCGCTTTTGTGGACTTTGTGGAGAAAGAGAAAGTAAGTGCAAACATGCAATCACGCCGCCCGTCTTCCCAGGACTGGGAGGCAGGCGGTGCCCAAGTGCGGTGGCCCAGGGCGCTCCCCTCGGCGGCGGGGACGGCTCGGCGCGGCGCCCCTGCCGCCACGTGCGCCCGACCGGGCCGGCCGCGGGGTAGGCAACTTCTCGGCGCCCCCGGACTCGTGCGGGGCCCGGAGCGCGGCGGGCTTCCAGCGGGAACGTGACATCAGCACGCTGCTCCGAGCTCTGAACCCTGTGTGCTGTGTGAGGCCGAGGGGCCCCGGTCTGGAGGGGGACCGGGCGCGGTGGCGGCGCTGGACACCGACCACACTAAATGCAATTATTTGTCATTACTTTCAGGAGCCCAACAACGAGAAAACCAACAATGGCATCCACTATAAACTCCAGCTGTTGTACAGCAACGGTAAGTGGCCTCAGCTGCGGCTGCCTTCCCGCCCCTGCCTGCCTGCTGGCCTTTCCCGAGATGGTTAAAGGACACAGATTCTGAGATGAAAACGACACGGATGTAAACACGCAACCTTCTCATGGCATAGAAGAAAACAAAACCTAAAACGATCAATAAGTCGATGGCGCTTCCCATGATTAACCGGTGGGGCTTGAAGTAGAAAGTAAGAAAGGGATCGATATGGGCTCCAGCTGAACATCACTTTTAAGTGACTTCTTTTCAATTTTGCAAATGAATGTTAATTATTGCGATGGGGGGAGCTTCCCAAACCGAGCGTAACGTACTTTCAGGGCACGAGGATTTTAAAAAAATCCTGGAGAGACGTTAGAAAGAGTTGAGACTCCGTTTCCCTGTCTTGCTTTCTGTTTTCTAAAAATAAACGCCCGCCTGGCCCCAGCTGCCGGCGGGGCGGGCCTGCTCCCAGCCACGCAGACCCGGAGAGTCTCGAGGCTCTTGATTAAGAAAAGAAAGTGGCTGGGGTGCTCTTTCTTGCCTTCAAAGGGCATGCCCAAGTTCTGCCGCATCACGAGGCAGCCGTCCCCGCGTCCCGGACGTCCCGTGCCCGTGTGCCCTTGCTACAATCCTGACGAGACGGTGCCCCTGTTTTGTTTTTGGTTTGTTTTTTTTTTGTTTTGTTTTTTTGCAGGAGTCAGAACGGAGCAGGATCTGTACGTTCGCCTCATAGATTCCATGACCAAACAGGTGAGGAAGTTTAAGTGCCTGTAGTAGTTTTCGGTGCTCAGCTGGGGTTGTCCTGGGGCTCGGAGACGAGCGGATTGACAAACGGGTCTCCTGGATTTGTTTTCCATTTCGCTTCCTAGACATGCTAATGAGAATTCCATATTTATTGGAATAAATGAAGCGATTGGTAAAATAGTTTGTTGTCATTAGAACGGAGCATATATCTTTATTAAATGGCTTGTGACTGGATTCGAATTCTCTCTTAATTAATTATGGTAATTCCTATTTGACAGAAAAATTTCAAGATGTCCCCCTCTGTACATTTGCAAACGCTTCTCTCTGTCCTTGGAGTCGTTTCATTGATTTCTGTCCCCCTGTAACAATGGCGACCGACTCCCTTTCCCAGCCCGTGGAGTGGGACTTGATTAGTTCGTGTTTTCCCCTTCCCAGTGTGATGGTCTAGTAACACGAGACGTTTATTTGGATTTAAAAGTTAAATGTGTTGGGGTGAAAAGTCACCGTGTTCTTCTCTAGTCCATCTTCACCTCTCAGCCCCCCATCTCCATAATTCAAACTCCAAGCTCCAGGGGTCACCCAAACCCGTCCATGGCTGTGGGAGCAGCTCCTGCCCCCTCTCCCAGCCTCTGTCATACCTTGTAAATAACATAATTACAAGCAGTTCCTTATTAAATTATTTAACCTGTCTTGGTCAACTTTTCCGACGGTAACTATTGGCTATCAGGGATGTGATTAAGTGCTGAGGAGCGCTTCCTTGCGTTTTGACATTACGCGGTCCCCGGACGGTGTGGGGCTGGGCGGTGTGTCCTCGTTGAGTTGCTTTCAAGATTTTCCCCCCATTTTCTTAAAATAGAGGGTTGGGGGGAGGGGCAAAGCTGACGCGTAGATTCAATCCGCTTGGCACGGATGGATGTAAAATATACTTCCAAGCTGGGCTTCACGCTTAGAAGTGAAAGTGGCGTCTTCGTTTCTGATGCTAACTTTAGGAATTGGGAGCCAGTCCGAGAGAGCTCCTGTGCTTCCTGCAGCCCAGCACGCGGGCTTCCCTCTGCAGGGCAGTTTGCTTTCGGGTTTTACTTCCCCTTTGCAAAGTTTGTCCTTGCCTAGGCAACCAGTGTGTTCGAGGTTAGTGTCTGCAGTGGCAAAACGGTGTGGTTTTCTCTGAGAGCAAAACCGATCTGACAGGTAAACTCCGCTCTTTCTGACAAAGACAGGCGGTGTGCCCTTCGGTAATTATTTCAGCGGGATTCAGAGTAGCCGCTGGAGACCCGGCTGCTGGTGGGGAGGGTGCTTCTATTTCTTTGTATCTGAGGGCGAGTGTTTTCGGAGAAGCCGTAGTGTAATTCGGAGGTCGGTGTAGGCAGCGCTAAGTTTGCCTGTTGTTGCATAGAAAAGCAGGGAGGGTTCCTGTCAAGTACACTTTTATTGTTCGTTTAGCCGCGGACCTTTGCAGTACAAACAGGGCTGAAAATAAAGGCATTTAATCTCCCCTTGCTGGCGGGGACTGGGGGGGGGGGGAAGGCAAGAACTAGCCCAGTAACTGATCAAAGAGTCAATGGCGCTGAACCGACAGTTTATGGATTTCTGTTTGTGCTACAAAATAAAAAATAAATCAAATATAAATACGGGGCTCCACCCGAGGACAAGGCGCGCGCTCGGGAGAGCTGGTGCCTGGCCGTGCACCCTGCAGCCCCAGGCGGCCTGCTGGCCTGCGGTGACAACTACACTTCCGTGGTTCTGAGCCGGGTGGGGCGGGAGCCTGTGGGAGAGGGGCTCATGGGGACCCTTCCCTCTTCCCAGAGGGCAACTCGGGCTTTCTGTGGAAGGGCTTTGTCCGCCTGGAAGTGCAGGAAAGTGTCAGAAGTGCCCGAGGAGGTTGGAAGTCATTTCCAGATAAAAAAAAAAATTTTTTTTTTTTTGGGGGGGAGGTAATGGCAGAGGGGACTCCCCTCCCCCTTCCGTGGAATTTTCTGCCGGGAACTTGCGGCTCCCGGCCCCCGCCCCCTGCCCCACCCCCAGTGGCCTTCTCACCCCCAACCCCCCATTTTTTCTTTCTTTTCCGCGAGGCCGGCGGTGGGGCTGGCGCTGCGGCCGGCCGGGCCCGGCTCTCGGCGGTGGCGCGGGGCTGAGCACTGGAGAGCGCACCTAGGGCTGCGCACCATCTGGCGGGGCCTCTGCTCAAAACCCACCCGAGCGTGCGCGCAGACACTGCCTTTTTACCCGAGAAAAATCATTGTTAGCAGTTTCAAAATAAACACCAGATTGGCCATTAGCACTTTCTTTCCAAATATCATCCGGGCGAGGAGCACGTGGCCGCGCGGGCCGGGCGGCCCGGGGCCCGAGCACTCCTGCCGGGAGCGCTGGAGGCCTGGACCCGGCGCGGCCCCGGGAGGCTGCTGCGCCCCGGCCGCAGGGCCGCCCGCCAGCCCGGCTTTCCGGGCCGCCCACCGCGGGCAGCCGGGCTTGAACGCGGGGAGCGCCGGAGCCTGGGGCGCGCTCGGGGCAGGGCGGGCGCCGCCCTCCGCCTCGGCCACTGCGCCGCCCCGGCGGCGGCTCTCCCCGCCGCCTTAGTCCTGCTCGGCCTCGTGCCGCCCGCGAGCTGGAACTCGGTGTAGACAATGGCCCGAGGACGCGGCGCGGCGGCGGCGCTGGCAGCGGAGGGACCGGGGCGCCGGGGTCGGTGCCAGCTCGCCGGCGTTCCCTGCCCCCTCCCCCCTGGGCTCCCTCCGGCCCGCGCAGCTGCCTCTCCCGGAGCCAAAGGCCCCTTCGCGCAGGCCCGGAAGCCGCCTCGGCCTGGCCCTGCTGCGGTGACCCCGCCGGGAGGGTGGCCGGGGTGGGCCGCGCCGCCGTCCCCACCGCCCTACACCTGCCGCCCGCGAGGCCTCAGCAGCGGGGGCGCCTCGTAACCCCCGCCTCTGCTTGTCCCCGCGCAGGCCATCGTCTACGAGGGCCAGGACAAGAACCCGGAGATGTGCCGCGTGCTGCTGACCCACGAGATCATGTGCAGGTGAGCGGCGGGCGGGCCCGCGGTCTCGGCGCCAGCTGCGTCGGCACAAGGACGCCAAGCCCAGGCGCCGCCACCCGCCCGGCTTCGGGAAGGGGATCGATTGACATGTAATCGGCAGGGCCGCGCCCGGCCGCCGGGCACCGGCCCCCCACCCCCCCCTGGTGGGGCCGCTCGGCAGGGCCCGTGAATGTGTGGGCCGTGTCGCCCTGTCGCCAGCAACGAACACGGGTCCTGGGCGATGCCGGTGCCCGCGGCCCGGAGGGGTCAGGGCGCTCGGAGTCGGCTGTTGTGGATGCAGGGGACCGCGCGGCGGGACTTGTGACAGCGCTGGTGGCTGGCGTCTTGACATGGTCTGGGGAGAGTGGGCGCCTCCCTGGCGATCTCTGTCGGAAGAGCCATTTCCCACCTGTTCTCCCTTCTAACTACCACAAGAGCTTCACCCCTACGTGGCAAATAAAAATGCGCCATTGACTTTGTGTGTGCAGCACGCGAGACGCGGTGGCAGGCAGTAACAAGGACCTGCCTGGCAGGCGTGCAGCCTACAGTAGCAGGCCACAGACTCTGAGGGGCATACTCCGCCCGGCTACCGTGCCGGTGCCGGTGCCTACATGCCATTTCTGAGCAGACATATTGTTACAGCACTAATATACAAAAGCTGACTTTTTCTCATATCAGGTAATAAATATAAATTACAACCAATAAAGTGGAATTTCTTTATTATCCACTTCTGCATGTACTGCAATTAACATAGAAAGCGCACAGATGTGATTTAAGCTCTAAGTGGAAGACTGTAGACTTTCTTTAATCACTTTAGCTGTCAGCTTTAAAAGGCTTTATATACTTTGCCTACCATATGGTGTTAATTTAGCTAATTTAGACATGTAACCATTATACAAGTATGCTTTTTTAAAATGCAAGAAGCATAACATTTTTGTTTCATTTCTGCTTTAATTAAAGTTTCAATAACGGAGTTAAGGTAGGCTTAAAGAAGGAACAATAGAAGTTTCTGATAGATGCATGCATGCTTTTGTGCTTCTAATTAATAAATGCCCCAAAGAAATATTGGTTGAAGGTGGCATCTTGCATCTTTTCCAGAAATAACAGCTTGACAATTACAGGTAAACGAAAGCTGAAGCTGTGAAAAGTTACCCCCAAGCCCCCTGCCTCCCCTCCTCCGCAGTTCACTGCGGAGACGCACCCCGACTGACGGCGTGCTTTCCGTACCTGCCGGCCCGGTTTAGCTGGCAGCTCTGCTCCCCTCCTCCCAGGGACAGACAGGTCCCGCTCCGCTCCTTCGGGCAGAAAGTGCCATCAGAAGTTTAGCCGCAGAGCACGTGAACCCACTGGGTGTAAATGGGCCTGACTGCCTTGCTAGGATCACTTAGTTTCCTGCCTCCAGCTGCTGCCCTGTCAGACCCAGAATGAGAATTACAAGTTGGGCATGAACGGATGAAATGCATATTAAAGCCACCGTTTACCATTTGCTCCACAGCCGGTGCTGTGACAAGAAAAGTTGTGGCAATCGGAACGAAACGCCCTCAGACCCTGTGATCATTGACAGGTAAGGATGACTTCTTTCTTTTTTCAAAGCCAAAGCGCAGCAGCAGGCCCAGCCTTTGCCTTGCTGGGTCCCAGGTGCTCCGTGTGTTTGCGTCCGGGGTGGGGCGCATCTCGTGCACGGCACCGTTTGTTGTCGCGTGTGTGATCACGCACAGGTGGGTTGACTTGGAAACCTGGTGGCTTGCTCTGTGGGGATTCGGTAATTGCTCGTGAGTTGTCAGGGGAAGCAGTTTCATCTGCCACCGCTCTCACTGTGAGGACACTTTATGCCTAGAGAGTTTCTGGCTTTAAACCCAGAGATATGTCATAAAATGGTTTTTGCTAATTTGTTAACAAGAATTTCATTTTTGCATTATTTTTATCTCAGATGATGGCTGAAGTTGAGACTTGGGTGGTATTGCCGTTGTAATGGTTGCCCAGTGTTAGAATGAATTTAATCTGCTCTCAATTAGTTGCAAAATGTCTCCTAATTTTTTTCCAATTGTGGCTGTCGTTTTATGTCAAGTCGCAAATATGTAACTAACAAACCAAAGTTGTTATAATTGAAACTAATTACACATGCTGGTTCCATTTTCCAACATTAATTTCCGTAACTGGATGAGCTGTATGCATTCTTTACGTTGGCTGCCCTTCGTCTTGCTGGTGAGCATAGTCCTTGGGCCACTGTGCATCCTTCTAAGCTGCTGTTCATTTGTCCTAAGCGTGTTAATGTGCATTTTGGCATTGAAACGACCAAACCACCCCCACGGCCCTCTCAGGACACTCACCCGCGTGGCTGGGTTTTGGTGGCCTGGACGAGGGCAGGGTGCTTTCTTCCCAACAATGGGTAAAACAGCGAAAGGCCCAGGGTGTGATTGAGTGCAGGTTTTGAAACGGGTACCCAGATCGAGTCAGTGTTAGGCGGGTACACATGACACCAGTTTTGTGAAGCAGAGGTTTAGGCTGTTTTGAAGAGGGGTTGAATTTCAGCAGCTTTCATTACAAAGTTATCTTTTGATCATGAACTTTGCTGTCTGAAAAATTAAACCCGGAAAACTCCACGAGTTAAGCCTAAAGAAATATGCGCCACCAGTGGAGAGCAATGCTAATGTTTAACTAGCTGGGATAGCTGTTTGCTTAGTGGAGAATGCTCGGTATCTGACAGAAGGGACAGCTCTCTTATTAGTAATCAAATAGGGTTGACCAGTTGTGGCCGTCACTCAGGCAATGGAGAACAAGTTCAACACTTTATAGAACTCGAACTACAAAAAAATCAATATAATCATATTTGTCTTCGGTGTTGTGGCTGTGGAAATCATCCAGCCTTGGGTTGTTGTCTTGTAACTGAATTTATTTTATTTTCTTGATTGGCTGAAAGTGTTTGAGGAGCTGTTGGAGTCTTGTCCGAGGGTCAGATGCTTGAAAAGGCGACGCGTGTTGGCTCGTCTTGTCACACGGGGTCGTGGAGTGTTGCCTCTCCCGAGCTTTGTGATACTTACTTGTTTAAAAGGATGACTTGTTGTTAAGCCACGAGGCTCTCAGCATGGCACGGTGAGGCTGTGTTCCCCCTTCGGAATCACTTTGGGTTTGTGTGACGTTCGCTCGTGTACTGACTGTTGGTACCGAACAACCTTGAGCGCTCGCTTTGCAGCGCACGATGGGGGGCCGCTCCCCTGGATGTGCACGAACGTACTCTTTAATTCCGGTCTGAGTGAACACTCTCCTAGATTTGGTTCATTAAAATAAGGTGCTAAGGTGGCCGATACCTCTCTGACCTGAGAGAAGTGTGGGGTCATTGGACATTCTAGAAGCATCAGCCGAGGGGAAAAAATCCAAAAACATTTGGTTAATGGGTTTACCAAGTTTATTTGAATAAGGGAGGGCGGCAGCTCCATGTGCGCCCGGCGTAGATGCTTTGGAGGTCTTAATTATTGATGAGAAAGCTGCTCGGCTTCTAAATGCAAAGCTATGACAATTTTATAGGAATTTTAATCACCTTCCATGCTAGGGATATTGAGGTAGGGATAGTTTTATGTAATGACAAATGCAATGTACGTTTTACCATTCTTAAGAGAGCTGTCACTTCTAATGACAAAATACTGTTCGCGTTTTGTTGCTCGATGTAAATCCTTGGGCCCTGATCACGGTATTGGCATCGTCTTCAGTGTAAGGCATATTTCTAGGGGAAAAGATGGACTCGGTGTCCGCGAAGGCAAGTCGTGTTCATCAGGGGAAGAGAAACGCCTGTGGGAGCGGAGCGTCTCAGCTTCACGACGACAGTCATTTCTGTGGGGGTCTGTGTTGCCCCCTAAAATGAGTTGCTTAGGTTGCCTTTCTGTGTTTCCTCGTGAGTCCTGCAGAACGAAACAGCCCGGCAGACTGGTGAGTCAGTCCACAGGTCCCATCAGCACTGTCATCACTTGGTTAGTTGGCTTAAAAAAGAATTATATACAACACGCTTCGCGGGCTCCTCGTGGCCTCTGGATGCGTTTAGCAGGTTCTGACCAGATAAGGCATATTTGTCCTGAGGACATAAACCAATAATTCCAACCTGAATTGAGATCAATGGGCCCCCATTTGTTGTCACGCCGTCTTCCGGCACGCCGAGGCGGCCTCTGCGTTCTGGGAGCCGAGGAGGAAGCGCCCGCTCTCGCAGGCAAATCACATTCTATGGACTCTGACGCCTTAAATCAATTAATTACACAATTTAGCTCAGTTATCTTTCAGAAGCATTAAATACTCATGAACAGCATGAAGACCCTTCAGAGTCAGAAAGGGCTTGGAGAAGTGAGGATCTTTCGTGTTACGAAACCCTTTTATTGTGAAGGTTTTACTTATCCTAACTGTTTGCTTCCTCGTAAAACGGTGCTGGAGAAACCATTTTTTACAGCTCCACAAATATAATTATACTGCAGTGCATTTAAAATAATAGAGCAGCTTACGGGCTAAAGGAGGAACCGAACGCTTTAAAGGAAGAAGCATGCTCCGTGAAGGCATCCTCCAGGAGAAAGCCCGGCGGGCGGCGGGCGGGGGCCCGCAGGGAGCGGGGCGCCGGCGGGCAGGGCGCGTGCGCGCTCAGCCGTGCACACTCCCCCCGTGCCTGCGCGTGTGCACGCCTGCGTGTGTGCACGCCTGGGTGTGTATACGCGTACGTAACGTTTCACGGGATCGCTGAGAGGGAGGGGGGTATCGTTTTCCTCGTGGAATAATGTTTTCTGGGAAAACACAGAAGCAGGTGGTCTTCATTAGGAACACCCATTGTCCACATACCCCGAGTATGAACAGATAAATCTCCCCTGTTTCACCCATGCATTCCAAGGGCTGTAAGTGATTACAGGATGTCGGCGTAGCTGCTAAACCAAAACCACACTTGGGCTGTCGTGCTCCTCCCGTGCCATCCCATCCCGGGGTGTCGCCTTCGGCCCGCTGGAGGTGCCTGGGAAGGTGCCCGCTCTTGGCACCCCGCGCCTAGTCCGGCCGCAGGGGGCTGGGAGGGGCAGGGTCCACCCGGCAAGCTGACTGCGCAGGCAGCAGGGGCTGGGTGCTGAGACGGTCCCAGCGGGCCGGACCGCTCCCGGGGCTCCGTGCACGCCGGGAGCGTGCTCGGTGGGGCGGTTCCAGATGGCACCGTCGCCGGCGTCGTCCTCGCTGGCACCTCTTCGGCGGGCACTGCCCCCACCCCAGTCAATCTGGCATTGGCCTATAGAGTTGGGGAGACTTATCATTCCAAGTCTGTCCTACTTTCCTGTCTGGAAGCCAGACATCTGTTTATCCCATTTTCTTTCATACGGAGTTTGGAATAGCTTTAGTTTGCGAGGGGGGGGGGCGAGGAAAGTTTTGTCATATTTAACAGCTGTTACAAAATTTCAACCCTGAGGGCTCTGAAAATACTTTTCAGCTGACCTCAGATTTTTATACATAATTGACACTGGGTTGCAGAAAGATACTATTGACTTAACCTCCCATTGTCTGCGATTTCACATTGTCCTTGGTCAGATGCCCTCACTGCCAACAGTTCTAAGTCCGCAGCGCCCCCCAGCCCCAGCCCCCCGGAGCCTCACCGCTTCGTCTGTGAGTTTTACGTTTGCACCTTTCACGCGACTGCGGAACGCTGGCGGTGGCTGAAGGCCGAGTGGAGATTTTCTTTCTTTCTCTTTCCTCTCTCTCTCTCTCTCTCTCTCTCTCTCTCTTAGTCAACAGTGTTTCCTTTCACTTCCTGTCACAAAGGTCAAAGAGAGCCGACCTTTGCTGGCAGTCCCCCTCACTGAATTATTCATGGCATTGACTTTTTGTCAGCACACACAGTTGTGCTCTGGGACATTTTATTCATTTACCTCATTTCAAGCGCCTTTCTGCACCTGTTCAAGTATTAATATCGTGTAATTTGGGCCTAATGCCGATTTTGCTGAACACTCATTATATTTTTTATTAGCTATATTTCCAAACGATTATGTATGATTATTACCAAGCCTTACAAACAGCACCAGGTTATTCCCCAGCCCCTTACATCTTCTTGTCAGGTTGTTTTCCGAAGCAGGAGGATCCACATTTGACCAGTCCCAGTGTTTTTATTCCTGCTCCGTCTCCAAGCGCGGAGCCGAGAGCCCCCTCCCTCATGGCTTTGCACGGGCGTGATTAAATCCAACTCAGAGGGAGCTGTACAAATGCCAGCATTTATAAGGTCAGCGCTTTTGTTAAAAATGCTATGTAAATGAGGATCTGCAAAAAGGGACATTAAATAAAATTAAATTCATTGTCTTCTTTAATGTCATTTACATTTTGGCTAAGCCCCGGCCTGTCAAGGAGGATTTTAAAAATAATTTTAATTACACACCATTTAGTGGTCCAAGGTTTTCTATTCAGCAGCATTTGGATAACCTGCAAAACGGAGACTGTTTATTAACTTCTTAAACGACAGCTCGTCATTTCATCTGCAGCACGCAACGAAAACAGTGCAGTTTGGTGTTAAATTTTCCTTCCCGGTTTCCTTAAAGATGTGAACGTACTTATCAGGGCGTAGGCCTCTGCGTCCCCAAGTCCTTCTCGGGGTGTCGGCCGGGTGTTTGAGACGCTCTGTGGTTCAGGGTCTGTTTTAATACATTGGGACTTCAGTGAAGACAAAATATTGGCTAGAAATTTGGCAGCCGGGGAGCCAGTCTGGATGAATGGACATGGCTACAAAGACTCTGATTCTGCCTGGCACGCGCCCCGCTGGCCTCGCCGCGCTCAGGTGTGAATGGCTGTTTTATTCCCTGGCACGCCAGTGGAGAGAGGCAAAAAGTTCACCACACTCATTCATCCTCTCCCAGTTCTTTTTCCCCCATAAACTTCTGACAATAAGCAGAAAAGGAAGAGCTGCATTATTGAGTCGCAAGGACAGGCTTTCCCTGGCAGAGGGGACGCCAGGAGCAGTTGCCACTCTGTACCGCTCTCTCCTTCCGGCAGCCCCGGGGCCGCCGTCGCCATCACGCAGGCGAAGTCTGCGTGCTGACCGCCCGCGTGGGCCACAGCGCGTGCTGGTCGTGGTCACGGAGGTTCAGGGCCAGGGCTGGGAGGGTTAGCTGACCGCCAGGCCCGCAGCCTTCATCCCTGGCCTGGGCCGCGGGGGCCTGCAGAGATTTATGGCCGCCTGGCCTGGGTAAGGACTGCAGGGCCAGGCCAGAGCGAGGCTGGGTTTTAAAACCAGCCACACAGCCGTAATGACTTCCGCAGCGCTCTGAAACGCGCTGATTCCTGTCCGCCGCCGGCGCGGGGGAGAAGCCTCCCCGAGCCGCTGTGCACGGAGCCCCGCGCGGCTCTCCGCCCGGTATGAAAACGCAGGGGGGCGGAGGGGAGGGCTGGCGCAGGGCTGTCAGAAGCTATCGTCCGGGAGGTATGTTGACGCAAGCCATCCCGCGCCTTATCAGGTGAAAAGGGAAGATATTGCCAGGGCCCGTGATTGCGTTAGGGGGGCTCGGATGAATTGGATTACCTTATGGAAAGCCGTCCAAACTCGGGGTTCTGTTACGCATGCTTACAGGAAGCGAATAATTACTCTCTGTGCACCAGGAGATAATTGGGGCTGGCCAGAGGCCGCCTCCCGCCACCGAGGACTGCGAGAGGCCGGTGGCGGCAGAGCGTTTAGGAGACAAACCGGGAGGGCCGTGACCCTGGCGGCGTGGAGGTGGCTCACGGGGTGCTGTAATTTTCGGTTACTTTTCAAAGATGCTGAATAATTTATCAGAATTCAAACTAACAGTGGCAACGGGAGGCGCGTTGGAGGAGATAAAAATTCCGAGCCTAATGATGGAAATTGTCGCTGCCGACAGGAAGTGATTGACAAGTGGGAGCACAGGAAGTGAAAACTCTGGGAGCTTAACCTGCACTTGGCACAGCCTGGCCAGCTCGCGCTCGGGAAAATGAAAACCATTCAGCCCGCGGCTGCCGCGCACAAGCGCCTCTTGTTTGTTTATCTTCGCAGCCGATCTCGCAAAAATGTTTGTGGTCAAACTCTCTATAATGAGACATTATGCTGGCATTATTAATGCTTGAAAATAAAAATAAGGCTCTAATTTAGAAAAATAAGCCGGGGGGGGGGGGGATGTGTCAAGGGTCGCTCGGTGGCGTTCTACAGCGTCTTAGACTTGGGGGGAGCGGGCGGTGGCTACATTGTGCAGGCTGGGGGCGTTTGCAGTGTCGGGAGAGGGGCCAGGCCTATCTGTCAACATAACAAATGTTACAGATCCGCAAACAATGAGGTGAGGAGCACCGTGGGGGGGGCGTAATAGGGAAACTCTCGTTTGGGTTGTTTTGGAATCGCTCATTTCCCCTTCCCTTTGCAAACAAAACACATGGAAAATAATCCCTCTGTCGTTCCTGAGCCGAAGGTGCCGGCCCGAAGCCGCTCCAGCTGCAGGGGCCGGTGCCCGCGGCGGCCGGGCCGCGCCATCCGAGCGCAGCGGCGGGGGTAGCGCCCGGCTTTCCCAGCGGTGCGCGAGGAAATGAGTTTAACATGTGGGGAGAGGAAGGGGCTCCAGCCTGCGCTGCTGCGGGCCGCAGAGCCCCGGCCCCGCTGGCGGAAGGAGCCGGCTCCAGCGTGTCTCTGCTGGGTGTGCAGCGCGCACATCTGGGGAGGCAGCCGCCGCCCGCGCCCCGACGGGCAGCTCCGGCCGCGCCCCTGCCCCCGCCCCGCCCCTTCTCCTCCTCCCCCTCCCCCCCGCCGCAGGCCAGTGCCTGTCTCCCCCCCCTGTCCCTCCCTCTCGGCAGAGAGCAGTTGGGGGCAGGGTGCCATGTGAGAGCAGCACGACCAAACTTGGCAGTGTCGAAGGCCCCCAAAGCACTGACCCTTGTGCCCACGACCTTCCAAAGGTGGGGAGGCCCAGCCCTGACGGCTGAGGCCTGCCTTCCGAGGAAAGGCTTCAACCAGGTCCCCTGCAAACCGCACCTCCGCCCCCTCCCTGCAAGTTTTCATGGAAATGAACTGCTTTCTCCGAAATGGCCCGTCTGGCTGTTAGAACGGAGTCACTGAAACGCAGGTCTGGAGCCCGCGCCTGGTCTGGGGCCATCTGAGGGTGACATATGTGCAGCGCAGGCGTGGGATTCGATTATGGGAGCGGGCGGGCAGCGCGCCTTCCCGGGCGTGCACGTGGGGGCAGGGCGGGCAGGTCACCCTCAACTCGGGGTGGGGGATGGGGCCTGCAGCGAAGGCCCGACGGGGGAGGGCGCCCCTTTTATTTTAAGTGACACGCAGACAAGCCGTCTTGCCACTGGGGAGGGGCCGGGGGTGCTCTGCTCCTCAGTCCTGCAGAGGAGGGGTTGCTCCCTGAGGGTCCCCTAAGTTTCCTAAAATCTTTTGCTTAAGGGGGTGTGGTCAGCAGGCAGCTATCTAAATGCTGTTCTGACAGGGTCACCCAGATGGCCTTTCCGAGTTGCTGTGGCTCAGAGCCACATGTCCAGCTCCCTAGAATGACATTCCATGGCCAGGAGGGAAGACAGAGAGAGAGACATGGGTGCTTGGGAGCTGGTGGCCCCAGAGCAGGGACACTGAAGTCACACCTGTACCAGTGGCAAATGGCCCCAACTTGGCATTTTTGTCCCTCTGTAGTTGATGTGGATTCCAAGGTGTCTTGATAACGCTTTTTAGAAACATTAACAGACTTTACTTTTCCGAGTAGCTTTAAGGGTCGCAGAAACATAGAAAACTTGTGTTAGAGAGGGACATTGTTGCAGTTGGTGAACAGGCGTGGACACGTTCGCAGGAACTCAAGTCCACAGTTTACATTAGGGTTCGCTCTGGCTGCTGTGCATCCTACGATGACAAGTGTCCCCCATTTACTAGCACACAGCAGTGTGTGTCACGGCCCGAACCTCCTCTGTGCGCCCCCATTCCCCTCCCCTCCCCCCGGCAACCTCTGCTACTGTCTCCAGAGTTTCGTCTTCTCCAAAACGTCATGGAGCTGGACACAGACGGTGTGTAGCCTGTTGGGAGTGGCCGCTTTCCCCCCTCACAGATGCACATTTAAGGTTCCCGCGTGTGTTCTGTGGCTCCATCGCCACTGGTCATACTTTTGGAATTTCAATTTTGTCTTCTTCCAGGTTTCTGAGCGACGTGTCTCCTTTCATTTCGTGTCTTGGTGTTTTTGTGACACACTCCTTTACGCCTGAGCTTATCATAGCAGGTGGTGGCATGACATTTGGCTGTTGTACGTGGGTTTCTCACGGCTTTTGGAAGTTTACATGTCCCACCTCATTTTTTCCCCCATAAAGCAGTTAGCTCCTTTGTAAGAAAATGAAAACATTTAAACTATTTATCAAGAATTTATTTAAACGGTATGACTCAGTTTTGCTTATTAACAGGTTTTTTTTTTGTCCCTAAATACTTTTTTTAGAATATTGAAATAGCAAAGGCCATAAAAGGAGAATGATTAAATTATCACGAAGGCAAATACTCTGCACTGTAGTATAAAAGCTGAATGAATTCAGCGTTCAGTGTGGTTGTTGGCTTTTTCTTAGTTTAATAAATTAAAGTACAAATTTTCCTAATTGCCAAACAAAACGTGAGGCCAGCTTTAGCCATTGCGGACAGTAAAACACAACGTAAAACCTGCTGAGAGTTATATGTGGTATTTAATACGAGACAGAGTAATGCACGGGTTTTTATGGTTAAGTATGAATTCACACCCACAGCATTTGTTTCACATTAGGAAAGGTTTGTAAATCAGATCAGTGGCTGGGATGGGGTGGTCCCCAGCAGCCTCTCTGCTGTCGCTCCCTCCTATTTGGTTATTGGAAATGCTGCCAAAGGGACCTCCCCATCCCCTTCCATTTTTCTCAATGAAGCGATTCGTCCTCTGACACCAGGAAGATTGGGTCAGGAAGTAAGTGGGGGATTGGATTAGACGTGACGCTCATCCCCACCGTCCGAGGTCACTGGCCTGAGCCGGCCACCGGGCAGTAGCCATCAGTTACCGAGACGCTGGCTGCCCAGCGGGCCTTGGCCAGCGGGGGCCCCCGGGGAAGGTGGGAAGGGTCTGGGGAAGTGCTTTCGGGGTGTGTGTGTGGGGGCATGGCAATAACTACCATTTATTACATTTGACAAGCAGGCTCTAAATATAACAGCCCTTTCCCCAAAGATCATTACTTTGAGCAAATAAATGAGTTATGCAAGTTAATACACGGCCAGCTTCCCCATCCAGGGGTGTGTGCCGTCGTGCAGCTCGGGAGATCGCGCTGCGTCCCACCGCCCCGGCAGGCGCGTGGCCCTCTCCCACGTGCGCTGGTCACCAAAGCTTTTGCGTGGCCTCGCCGCCCCCACGGAGCGTAGCTCCGGGCGACAGTCTGAGAGAGAGCTTTGTGATAGTAAACAAACTCGCCTTGCTTCGGAATAACACGACACGCAGACAGGCCTCACGGTTTTGCTTTCACACGTGGTCAGGGATAAAGCCAAGGTATAGAAGCACCTTTTAAGTTGAAGGGGAAGAAAAAAACAAAAACCACTTGGCCGTTACACGTGTTGGGGTCAGAAGCGTATTTGCTGGGCGGAGGGTATCTGTCATGACAAGTGACTGGTGCTCGTGTTTCCTGAGACCCCAGCATAATTATTCCCAGCAATTACGGTGTCCAGAACCCCACTGCAGCCCCAAACACATTTGTTCCCATTTATTAGACTGTGAGCAGTAACTAATTTACATTGTTTCAGAGTTGTGTGTTATGGTAATTTATTGCGTGTGCTGGGGTCAACCAGAGTTGACCAGTCGGCAGGGCAGACCCGCGCTTGGCCAGGACGGAGGCTCCAGAAACGGGCGGGCCGCGGCGCGGGGGCCCGGCTAATCACGTGCTGATTTATCCTCCGTGGCCGTACTCGCTTCACTCTCGCTCCCTTTCTGTTTTTTTAACAAATCAGAGCCTGGAACGGGGTTTTTGGGGTTGTTTTTTGCTTTTTTTTTCTTTTCTCTCTTCTGAAGGAAATGGAGGCGCGATCTTCTAACGAGTGGAAACTTTTACTAATGCCCTGGATAAAATATTAGTCAGCGGCCCGCACTAAACGTGGAAGCACTCCGCAGAGGAAACAATGCCTTAACTGTTCCCTTCTCATCATAGCAGGTTTCGTTATCAAGTTGAGGAAAAAGGCTTGTTTAGGCGAAAATAATGATCATAAATAGAGCTGTACCGTGGGGCTCGGAGGAAGTGGTGACAGTGCCTGCTATCAAGACCCGCAATTCCAAGGAAATATGAGCGTCCTGATCCCGGGAAGCAGTAATTATCTTTTTGTGAAGAATGTACAATGGTGTCAGATGATGAATTGATCGCAGATTGGAAGTGTGGTTTCACTGTCATGTACAGAGATAAGAGGGAGCCCCGGGACTGCTCATCGCTTCTGCGGGTTCACAGCCAGCCAGTTTATTAGCACAAATCCCAAATGTTTAGTAAACTCATTAGGTTCCATCTAATGCTAATTTATCATCATAGATGGAACCCTCGCAGTGCCGGCCGGAGGACTGTACGGAATCCGCGTGATTTACGGAGCTCGCTGATCAATCACCTCCTTCGCTCTGGCCATTTTTCTTCCAGCGCTTTAAACGGGCCTGAGTGACCCACAGGATTAGGCCCTGGCCCTCGGTTCGGGTCCTCGGTGTTACCTTCCTGGCCGGGGGTATCTGAAAGGTTAAGAAATCCTGTAGGGTCTGAGGCTGGGAGAGCCCTGGTTTGGGAGTGCTCCCCACCCCCTACCCGCCCGCCCGCGCCCCTCCCTCCCCCAGGCCCACCCCCCCACCCTCCTCCCCACCCCCAGCCCCCCTCCCCATCCCCCTCCCCACTTTTCCCCTTCCTTTTGCAATCCAGTCACAGAGTCGAAGTCAAAGAATTTCCTTGCAAAATCAGTTTACCAAGAAATGCATCATGGTACATAAATGTCAAGTACAGTTTATTCTAAACTTCAGACAGTGTTTTTCTTTTAAAAAATCAAGCTTTAAATGCCCAGTTCTCCTGACATTTTCGTACATATTCTATAGTGTTTTCGAAGAGGATAATAACCTTTGCTTGATCCTAGGCAACAGCTGCAAAGATAATGAAATTCTTATGATATTTCACCAGGTAAAATGTGAATTGCAGAAGAAAAGCTATTGAATTTTTATGGATCTTAATCGCATAAAATGAGATTCATGGGGCATACGTATAACTATACTCGGTAGACCGGCGGCTGCAGTTCTGGGAGGCCGGGCTGCGCCGTGCGAGGGGCGCTCCAGCCTCCACCAGGAAAACGCTCCCCACACGCAGCCCTCGGCCGGCCCGAGAGCAATAATGAAATATGACAGAAATTTCCGCGTGCTGGCTCGGTGGCAGGAGAGGTCCTGCTCGGCCTGTATTAATTCATCTGACTTATGTCCAGGCCTGGCTTTACCTTATGATTAAAAACTTCTGCAGGTTTGCTCACCAATTGAAATCAGATCTCATCTGCAGCCCGGCGGTATTGATCCCTATTTAACATCAAGGCTCAGAATTGATTGGCATTGATTAACAATAAAAACGCTCTCCTCTGCGTCCCACAGCCTGGCCGAGGCTCCGGGGAAGCACGCGGTGGTGTCCCCACTGACCAATCTGAGAAGAGGGACCCCCCCCCCCACAGATCACCCGTATATTTTAATGTTATTGTAACTGGATGCGGGACCAGCCGTGCAAATTGATTTTATTCTTGTTGTATAAGATAAATATCTTTAATAAAATTCTCGTTTTATTTAGGATTTTACAGGGATAACTTGATTACGAGAATAGTGATATTTTTCTTTTCCCACGGTGTAAAAAATGGATTAAAACATAAGGGCTATAATAACATAACACTGGCGATGAAATGTTAATCAACTCAGAAATCACGCAGCGGGCGGGGAAGTCCGGGGGAGTCTGTCGCCCGTGGAGACGCCGTGTCTCGCATGCCGCTGGTCTTGCTGAGCGCTTGGCCGGCCCGGCTGGGTCGTGTGCTGGCGGCCAGCTTCCTTCCGTGACATTTCGCGAACCCCGTGGTTCCAAAGAGCTCAGCGCAGAAAAGCTGCTTGATAGGACCGAACCGAACCCAAAGCCTTTGAAGGAGACGGCCTGTGGGTTTTTGTCGGGTGTTTGCTGGTGTAGACACAGCCCATCAGAAGGACGTCTGACAGTTCTCTTAGCTGACGGCGGAGAGAAGGGGGTGCTGTGTATTAAGGAAGATAAAGAAGGGAAGTCCGGCGCACGGAAACTTGGGAGCTGCCTGCTGGGGACGCGTCTTGTCCCCACTGGCGCGCTTCCTCGGCGTCCGAGCGCCCTGGAGGCCGGGGCCAGCTGAAAGAAATTATCCAATCTCTAACATCCAGAAGTTTACAGTTATATAATGATGGAGAAAACCGCAGGTCCCGGGGGAGGCCAAATTTTAGAGATACTTTTAAAATGAAATTATCCAGCCGAGCCTATAAGACAACCTTCTTGTACTTAAGACAAAAACGACAATCTGGAATTAATTTTATTTTTTTTGGTGATAGGGCAAATCCAATTTGCTTCTCTAACTGTTGATTAAGGAATCGGCCCTACAAGGCTGTAGCCTGTACGTCCGTGCTGTTTATTTGTCTGTGGGGAGCCGCTGGGATCCCCTCCCACTGGGACCCGGGTCGGCCCGGTCGTGAGGAGGAGCCGTCTGGCCGCGCAGGTACCCCGAGCGGCCTGGCCGGTGTGGGGGGGAGCAGTTGGCGTTTGAGCAGCCCGGGCACGGTACCCAGTCACTTCCTGTCGCACCGGCAGAGTGCTGGGGACGGGAGGACAGAAACCTGTCTTCACTGCAGCCTTTCTCTTTCAGGGTCTGGAGGGAAATGTCCATTAGGAAGCGGTCACTGAGTAAATACCTTAAATTACAACGTATCTTACCCTAAGGCCCGCTGGATTAACGTCAACTTGTGGTCCCGTGTCAGAGGGACACCCAGGGAAACTGTTAGCCACTCTGCCTCCGCCCCGGTGCGGGAGGGTGTTCGCTTTGCTCTGGTGAAACCGGTTGCGGGTCTGCTGTTTACTGCAGTGGCCACCGAGTTCATCGGCAGTCACGATCTTACTGGCGATGCGGGCACAGGCGTCAGCGGCCGTGCAGGTGGACGGGTTGGTTAGAAGAAATGTGTCATCACGACACGCTTCCAAGCGCAGGGACGCCGCCTCCGGAGTGCTCCCTGTTCGGATGAGGTAGACCTCCCACCTGGCAGCGTGATTTTACCTGGAGACCGCGGGGCTCGTGGGTGCCCTGTCGCCGTCCTGCAGCGTGTGGCTGTCCTCTCAGGCTCAGCACTGGGGGCTCTGCGAAGGCGGACACAGTGCAGCTCGGGCTGGTCTGGTGTCCTTGGGGCTTTACCCAAGGCCGCTATCCCCCGGTCGGTGTTAAATACCTGGTTTTGTGACTTGTGGGGGTTGGTCGATGTGTCTTGGATTGCTATCCTGGGAGGAAGGCTCATGGGGCTGAGGAGGAGTCCCGGACCCCCCTGCTGGGTTGTCCCCCTCTGGGAAATGGTGTGAAATCACTCAGCGTCCGCGAAGACATGTATCCCCCCAATACAGTCACAGTGTTGCCTTCCTTAAAGTTGTGAATGAAGAGCAGTCAATGCACAGGGACCTGCAGTCAGTAGCTGGAGGCTGGGGGAGGGCCCCCCGGCCTTGAGGGGGTACCAGACTCCCCTCTCCCTTGTGGCTGGAGGGACAGGCCCCCCCCTCCCTGCATGGCTGCCAGGTCCCTGCACGTCTGTCCTGTGAGTCCCTTCTGCCCCCCCGTGCATCTGGAGGGGCGCCCCGTCCTGCACTGGGTGTGGATGAACCGGCCAGGGTCTGCTCTCCACCCCTGGGGGCTGGACTTCTGCAGAGTCCCTCACTGGGGCCTTCACCCGGTCCTGTCCGCTCCAGGAACACTTCCTGCGGGCAGCCTGGCACCCCCAGGGCAGGGGCCTGCTCACCTCTCCCCTCCATTCTTGCTCCTCCTCTGCCTGCGTGCAGCCACCACCATGGGAACCACCAGGCCCTTTGCATGTGGAAGGCCTCCCCACATCCCCAGGACCCCGTGCTGTGGACGGGCCACCTCCCCTCCTGGTCCTGGCGCCATTCCTGGGCAGTGGGGCTCCCCCACAGGCCCCCTTCCCTGGGCACGGGGTACCCGCAGCCATGTGTCATGACAGAGGGGGAGGAGAAGGGTGCTGTCCCCAGCCTCCGGGTTCGGAGCGAGGGCCCGGAGCCCCAGCCTGGCTCGTCTCGCCATCACCCTCTGACCTGTAAGTTGATCTCCTTGCTAAGTCTCGCTAAGCCGTCACAGGGCTCTTTCATCCCTGCAGCTTGATGGCTGCCAGCAGGCCGAGGCCGGGCCGTGCGTGTGCGCCGCAGCCTACCTGCGAGGTGGGGTGTTTTACGTCCCTGATGCGACACACGTGCCTCCCGGAGAGTCCGGGGGCCCACAGCGCGCTCTGCCCTGTGCGCAGGGCCTGCTCCTCGCTGGGGGCGTGTGGAAGGGGCCCGACGGGGCCGTCCGGGCTGGCTTGCGTGGCCTGTCTCAGGGCCAGGAGGGACAAGACGCAGCCCTGGCGGGGGAGGCTGTGTGCCCAGCACACGATGGGCCCCACCGCTCCCCTGAAACACGCTCTGGGGAGCAGGCCTGCAGAACTGGGGGGGTGCCGACAGGAGGAGCAAGGCCATGCCCCCCCACCCTCCACCCGCCCCCCCCACTCCTCAGGGGCTGCGAGGAGGATGGTGGGGCCGCAGTCAGCCATCGGCAGCCCCCCAGCGACAAATCACGACACCCCAGCCACGACGGTAACAGCAGCCCAGCGTTTCCGAGTGTTTCCTGAGCGATGGCCCTTTATGGGACGTGCCTCTGACAGCCCGGGTCCTGTTAGGACACCGTGACTGCCTCGGGTTTGGGGACAGTCAGAAGGTGGATGCCACCGCAGGTCCCTCCCCTCATCCACGCGTCGTGCCGGCGCTGTGCTGGGCACTGAGGATGCCGTGCTGCACGGCCCAGGAGGCCCCGGGGGCCTCGGGCTTGGGCTTCTGGGCGATGGGGGTGGGGTCCAAGGGAGACGAGAGTGGGGGGCCCGCATGCACCCGGGCGGCCACGTGCCTGCCTCGTGCTGGGCGGGGCGGGGGTGTCCAGGGCTCTGTGCTCAGACACGACACGGGGTTGGGGGGGGGGACCCGGCGGACCCTCTCCCCTGGGTGCGTAGTTGCGCCTTGCGGGAAGGCTGCGTTTGGGGCTGCTGCTTCTCCGTGCAGCTGGAAGGCCGGGACTTCCCTTGGCCATTAACCATTTGGACGCGGTCTCCTGTCCGCTTGCGTGAGCTGGACGTTTGCCGTCCACCCTCCGGGGTTCCTCGTGCCACGTGCGATTCCTGATTCTGTTTATCAGTGGAGGTTCTGGGAGGGTTTCAGTCCGACCACGCTCAGGGGGCCGGAGAGGCCCAGAGGTGTGGGGTCCGGCGCCGCGGGGTCCGCAGCGCAGGGCGCACCCCCACAGCCGGGTCGCGGCTGGCGCGGTGCCGGGTTGCCCTTGGGCCATGTCCTCAGCCGCCTGGCGAAGGACCAGCCAGGACGGAGACACGACAGCGGACAAGCGAGCCGAGAGCCTCAGCGCACCGGAGGCGGGCCCATGTCGCCGGCTGGCGAGGGGGACAGCCGCCCGGCTCATCGTTGGTGGTTATTTTCGACGGAGTCGGGAGTTTGTGTAGATTTAAATCGTGATGCTGTTTTCCTATTTGAAGCAGTCACCTGCGAAGTGACAGGAAGGCCACTGACCTGGGGGGGGGGCAGGGAGGGAGCGTGGCAGCAGGTACGGGGATGGGGCAGGATGAGGCCGGCCTCCAGCGAGGACGCGCCGTCTCCACGACAACGCCAGCTCTGCGGCCACCTTGCTCCTGCTCTGCTCCCGCCGCTAACGGCAGCTGTCACACACGGCCTGCGCCGCTCCCCTGCGTGGGCGCCCTTCCCCTGCGTGGGCGCCGCTCCCCTGCATGGGCGCCCTTCCCCTGCGTGGGCGCCCTTCCCCTGCGTGGGCGCCCTTCCCCTGCGTGGGCCGCTCCCCTGCATGGGCGCCCTTCCCCTGCGTGGGCGCCCTTCCCCTGCGTGGGCGCCGCTCCCCTGCGTGGGCGCCCTTCCCCTGCGTGGGCGCCGCTCCCCTGCGTGGGCGCCCTTCCCCTGCGTGGGCGCAGCTCCCCTGCGTGGGCGCCCTTTCCCTGCGTGGGCGCCCTTCCCCTGCGTGGGCGCCCTTCCCCTGCGTGGGCGCCCTTCCCCTGCGTGGGCGCCGCTCCCCTGCGTGGGCGCCCTTCCCCTGCGTGGGCGCAGCTCCCCTGCGTGGGCGCCCTTCCCCTGCGTGGGCGCCCTTTCCCTGCGTGGGTGTCCTTCTCTGCATGGGCGCCGCTCCCCTGCGTGGGTGGCATGGTCTGTGTCGGAGATGTCATGAACTTGAGGGTCCCAAGGTATCTCGTGCAGTGGAGTGGCCTCGGCATTTCCTAGGAAGAAGAGACACGAAGAGGCCTCGTGGTTTGGGGCAGGTCAGAGGTTCAAGGCGGCTTCGAAAGAATCCGTCCGGGATGACCGAGTTATCAGATGACAACGGTCTCCGTCCTCTGTCATTCTGATGGGATCCAGAAGGCCGGCCAGTGGGCCCGTCCTGGTTCTGCCCCCAGGTTCTGCCCCAGAGTGCTCCGCCCTCCCCAGGTTGGTTTTTGGAGCCTCGGGGGCGTCTCGGCTTCTCCCCGACTCAGTGGTCCCACATGCTGGAGGGCAGGGCGGACTCCAGGAGGCCAGGGGGTGCCCTGGCCGTCAGCGGTGGTCAGTCCTTCCTTCTGGTGACAGCTGGCGGGACAGCCCTCGCCCGCCGGATGGACATTCTCGTACCTGCTTGCACCGTGCACCCAAAGGTGGTGCACCGTTTTCCTCTTCGGGCCAGCAGCTTTTGAAAAAGCCGTGGGTGTCACCCGAGGATGACACACATGCTGGTTCCTGAGGGCTTGGCTGGGAAAGCCTCGTGTGAGGACCAGGGCGTCCCCCGGAAGCAGCCGGGACAGAACTCACCAGAGTCGGGGGACGTTCCCGCTGGGTGTTCTTGAAGGATGTTTGTTTTGGTGTCTTCACAATTTGTGTGATTGTGGGGCACAGTGGTGGTCATGACACGAAGGAACATGCCAGAAAACAGCTTCTGCCACTTTTCCATGTTCTGACTTGCGGGTTTTGTAAGATGTGGCCCCTGTGCCCACTTGGGAGAAGGTAACACAGTTTAGTAAAAGCGTGATTGCACAAAGCTTCCTCCCCTTTCGGGGCAACGCGTGCTAGATGCCACCATGGAGCGTCTCCCCTGCAAATGCCTCGATGGCGTGGACGGGAGGGACACTGGGCTTCCTCCGAGCGGTGGTGTGACAGGACCACGGGCCGGGGGTGGACGGCGTGGGGACCGAGGCTGTGTGCCGCGCCGCAGCCGTGACCCAGATCTTGCTCAGGGACGGATGCGGCCCAGGACCTCCCAGCTGGCGAGGACCCCAGTTGTGGACATGGGGAGACCCTCCCGTCCCCGTGCACCTGCTTGAACGAGTGCATGCGGACAGACGGACCAATGCTGTGGCCCTAGAGTCGGTGGCGGGGCGGTGGGCTTGGGAAACGGGCCACGAGTCTCCCTCCTTGGGTGTCTCATCGCCTGTTGGCCCTTGTGCGCGGGTCCCCCAGGGTGCTCTGTGGTCGGGGGCCCCTGCTCAGAGTTGCTGGGGGAGGCCGTGGGGTTTCTTTCTTGAGCTGAACGCTGCCATTCTGGGCAAATGGGGGGCCTCTGCGCAGCCCTAGCACCCAGGCCCGTCCCGCCTTGGGTGCGAGCCCCTTGGCCACGCAGGCTCCACCGCAGCCGTGGACCCCCAGTGCAGGTTGGGGTGCCGGCAGGCCGTGTGGGCCCCCTCCCAGAGCAGCGCGTCCCCTTGCCGGGGCTCCGTTGGGGGTCAGCCAGCCCCCGCCTCTCCAGCCCGCAGCGGGGCCACTTCCCGTGCGTGTCCCGTGGATGCTCCGGGGACCAGGCGTGGCAGTCGTTCTCATAAAGTGACCCGCGTGGAGGCCCGTTCTTAAAGGAGACCGAGGGCGAAACCGTGTGGGGAGTTGGGGGTTCTGCTGGGGGTGCATTTGCCGTCCTTCCCGTGTGTGCCCAGGGGTTCCCGGGGAACCTCGTCCCGCAGCGCGTCCGGGCTGGTGCTCGTTCTCCGCGGCCGCCGCTCCTC
>PVJL010008290.1:0-68266 GCA_004026885.1 Lyroderma lyra
TTCATCCTGTCTGCTGAGTTCTTCCTCTTTGACATGAGGGTGTTATGTTCAGTAGTGCCCAGGAGCCCAGATTTGTACTTTTGTGCTGTTTTGCTATAGGGCAGATATGAGAAGATACTGGGGAGGCAAGTTTTGGGTCTCCTGCTACGTTTGGAGGCAGTGTGCATCTATCATGGTCCCTCCACTTCTTGTAGTTAGTTGGTTCGGGAGGCTGTAGGAAAGGGGAGAGGCCAATGAAAGGTACACTGGGGCAGTTCCACCTTCTGCCCTATGCTGGGGAAACTGGGTGATGTGGGCCAAGGTTGCTCCTACTGGCTGGGGTGAATGCTATCAAATTTGCCTTTCTTACTGGTCCTGCTTCCATGGCCAAATGTTGGGGCAGATTCTGCGGGCTTGCACTGCTTTTAGGACCCAGGGGCATGTGAGCAGGTGTGCACACAAGTCCGAAGCTGTGGGTCTGTCCCCGCGGTAGGAAGGCAGCCGGCCCGCCTCCACAGCAAGCCTGGAATGGGAGCTGCAGCAAGCTGCCTGCCTCCACAATGGGCCAGGAACAGGAGCCACAACCCCATGCAGGAGCCGCACATGCTGCACTAGCAGTCAGTCCGCCTCCGCAGCGGGCTGGAACAGGAGCCACAGTTTGTCTGTGTAGGGGCTGTGCGCTGCCCGCGCGGCAGCCGGCTCGCCCTGGCAGTGGGCCAGGACGAGGAACCGCACCCCTGTGCCAGAGTTGTGTGCACCTGCGCTGTGGGTTCCTAGGGAGCCTAGAGCCAAAATGTCGTCTCTGAAGTTCAGAGTCCTCACTCAGCACTGCTACCACTCAAGAGTTCCAGAGCCTGGCTCCAAAGCTCTGTCCCCAACTCACCACTCCAAATTCCAGCTCCCTAGGCTAGCTCCCCAATGGACTCCCACTGTTTTGCCGCTTTGCTAGGGCCTTTCCTCTTGTCGCCTATTGGCTTCTCCCCTCCCATGCACTGCAGCCAACCCCAATTGGGTCCTGTTGCGATCCGTCTTTGCTCCCTCCCCTCTCTCCCGCTCGTCCCTTTCTCTCCAACCCTTAGGTGTTTACTTGTGATGCGTGGATGTCTCAGCTGCCATTTTTTGTCACCCAGGGTCCTCTTTCTTGGCTCCTGGGTGGCCGTTCAATTGTGTTTTCTGGGAGAGGCTTTAAGGACCTCCTCTCCAGTTGCCATCTTGTCCTCCTCCAGATCCTTCTACCTATTTTTCTTATCTCATTGACTTTGCTCATTCATTTTGGCATGCTACATTTTTTATTTTATTTTTATGTAGTTGAGTGTATCTTTGTTATTGGTAATGGATTTTAAGTCATTTAAAAAAAACCTATCTACACATTATATAATATTACTTATTATAGCATTATTTGTAATCACAAAATCTTGAAAGTGTCCTAAATGTCTATCCTTACAACATTGAATAAGCAATGTTATATCTACACAGTGGAGTACTATGCACTCATAAGAAGGAGTGAGAGAAATCTTTATGCACTATTACAGAATAATTAAAAATATATAGTGTTGAGGAAAAAATTCAGTATGTGAAAGAATATGCACTGTGTGCTATCCTTTATGAAAGAAAATCCTCATTACATTGAAATCATAAATTATTTTCCTTCAGAGAATTCTGTGTTTATTACCTTTTATTAATAACATTTTTTCTAATTCTAAAATCTCTGCAATTCATTCTTGTCTTGTATTGAAAACATCCTACTTGCCATCTTTTTGCCTCTGTCTATACCTTCATCTCTCAACAGTTCTTGGTTTTCCCCAAAGTTCTCTTTGATCCCCTCTCCTTAAGGTAACAATTTGCCTGATGCCAACAAGTCAAGAAAGGTGTGTCAAACTTTCTTTCCAAAGGATGCATACACAGTGTGCATGTGCACACACACACACACACACACACACACACACTTATAAATATCCTAATAGTTTCTAATGATCAGAATTTCTAATAATCAGCTTTCTCCATTAAGATTTTTCATTTTCAATTCTTTTATCCTTGTCTGTCCATTTTCAATTTAAAGAGGAAGATTGCATTCTTTTTCAGTAACTTTTATTTAAGATAGGATTAGTTTAAATTCTTTCTATTAGAATTTCTTTTCATGTTCTTAGACCCATGTCTTACCTTACTAGTAATCCTAACATGATACAGGTGTTTGTTTTGGGTTGAGTACTTTAGAATAGAAAGGCATAGGTGAAAATTCACTTAACAGTAATTACTGAAGCTTAAGCTAGAGAAAACAACTCCTTATTTAGAATGTAGATGTTGCCAAATATTTTTTACAACTATAATGAATTTTCAGTTTATTGTTCCCCTTGCATTTTTAAAGTCAGATTTGTGGAGATATACTACACAGCCAATAAAATTTACCCATTTGAAGTGTACAGTTTGATAAAGTTTGACAAATGTGTAGTGTCACGTAACCAGCAACAAAATCAAGATATAAAATATTTCTATCACTTCAAAAAGTTCCCCCATGAATCATGACCCTTCATGCACATTCTCTTCTCTCCATTTCAAGTCCCTAGAAACCAAAGATCAATTTTCTGTCCCTCTATCTTCAAATTTTTCAGAATATCATACATATAAGTGGAATAATGCATCACATAGACTATTGTGTCTTGCTTCTTTTCTTAGCATATTTGAGATCCATTTTTACACGTATTACTAGTTCTTTCTATTTTATCTAATCATATTTCATTGTAAAAATGGACCCATAGTTTGTTGATTTTTTTCACCAGCTAATGGAGAGTGGATTTTTTTCTAGATTTTTATTATAAAAAAGCTGCTATAAACATTTATGTATGGGTCTTTGTGTGGGAATATGTTTTCATTTCTTTTGAATAAACACCTAGGAACAAAATGGTTGTCATGTGGTAGAGCATATTTCATTTTATAAGAAAATAATAAACTATTTTGCAAAGTGTCTGCAACATTTTGCATTCCCACCAGCGATGTACAGATTTTCAGTAGCACCACATACTTATCAAATTCAGTTATATTAATTTTGTCAATTGTAATAGGTGTGTAGTGGTACATCATTATAGTTTTATTTCACATTTTTCCAATGACTATTTTGATCACTATCTCATGTGTTTATTTGCCATTTATACCTGGGTGCCAGAAAATATATACATATTTTAAGAGATGCTATTAATGTATTACTTTTGGAAATTTGAATTGAATTGCAATAGTAATGTGTAATATGATGTTTGCCCAAATGATAGCATTAATCAAATGAATGCTAACATCACCACAGGACAGGAAGGGCAAAGTAAATAGCAGAGGCCAGTTTGTTGTTTGAAGAGTGCAAGACCATTTGAAGTGGTATTTGAAATTTGAGAATGTTCTTTGAGTTTCCCCTGTGTTTTCCTAACTTAATACCCCTTGACTCCTACCTATGGGGAGCATTAAAGGATGTGATGTACTATAGAAAACTGGCTACACTGGTGGTACTTTGGGAAGAAGTTGAAATGGCATGCACAGTGATACAAGTGAACTCTTTTGTCAATGTTGCTCAAGCAGTAGTTCACTGTAATCCGAAGTGTTTGATACTGATAGTAACCACTTTGAGCACCTCTTGTAATTGCAGAAGTCAAATGTGATTTGTATTCATCTTTTGTTATCAGTATATATTGACTATTAAAATTTGAATACAGTTTTTTCCTTTCTTAAAATGCATGTACATTTTTTTGGCACCCTCTGTATGTAAATGACTGTTCCAATGTATTTTCTATTTTTAAAAAATCTAGTTGTTTGTCTTCCTAGTGAGTTGTAAAAGTTTATTATATGTTTTAATATAAGTGCCTTAACAAATATGCATTTGCAAGTATTTATTCCAGTCTGTGGTTTATCTTTTAATTTTTTTCTTAGTTTAAATGCATTTTATTTTTAGACAACCTATATGACATGTTTTTCTTAAAAACAATGCCTCTACTCCAGATAAATCAAGATCAAAATAAACAAAGAGCTCAACATCAGTTTTCTTTGTCCTGATCCTGGTGTATGGAGGAAAAGCATCAGTTTTTTGTTAACATTTTTCTATTTTTAAACCATCCTTAAAGAAAATCATGTATGGGACTATGCCATTCTTAAAAAAAAAAAAACATATATATAGGACCGCACCATCCTTAAAATATTCTAGCAGAGAAGCCATGCTGTCTGGGTTGAAATTAGTAAGGATGTGCTTGATTTGTTTTGCAGCTCCTATCATGAAAGGTTTTACTCTTGCTGGTCTCTGTTCTGCAAGTTTTCCTTTGATTAATTTCATGTAATCTTAAAATTACTTTTAATAGGCTTCTTTTGTGAAATTGATTTCCTTCAAATGATGATGCCTGACAATATCAGCACCAGTGATTACTGTGGTTTAGGTACCTTTGCCCTTGGGGCCTTCATCGGGGCATTTCCACCAATGAGTGAGTCATCAGCATTACCCTTTCTACTGACTATTTTCCCCATCACCTCCAGGCACAGCTGTCTGTCATCTCCCAGATTTTGTAGATGTCAGAGAACATCTCATCATGGCTGATGAAATATGATAGATGGTCAGATGGTGGCTGGAAGAGGACTACAAAAGTTCTGGCTTAGCAGAAGCCAGGAGCTGGGAGCCAGCATGATGCAGCCAGAGTGGTGCTGAGGGTGAGGGTGGAAGGGAGTGGGCAGAAAAGCTCTTTTTGTTTTCTTAGCAGTGTGTTTCAAAGATGTTTTAAATTTTAATGAAATTAATTCTTCTGTTATTTCTTTTATAATTTATGCTTTTTTATATCTTATCTAGGAAACTTTGCCTAGCCACAAAGGCACAGAGATTTTTTTGTCTGATATTTTCTTCTAGAAGGTTGTAGTTGTAGGTTTTATAATTAGGTCTATGATTAATTTGAGTTGCTTTATGAATGATGTGAGGTATAGACTGAATTTTATCTTTTTGCTGTAAATATCCAGTTGTTCCTGCACCATTTGTTGGAAAGACTATTCTTTAACTATTGAATTACCTTAGTTCCTTTGTTAAAAATCAATTGATAATATATGTGTGTCTATTTCTATACTCTCTATTTTATTCTATTAATCTTTATATCTATGAATACTCTTACTTTAATATGTAGCTTTATGGAAAGCCTTGAAATTGGGTAGCATGTGCCCAGAACTTGTTACTCTTTTTCAAGGTTTTGTTCATCCATGTAAACTTTAAAATTTGCTTATCAATTTCTAAAAAACAGCCTGCTAAAATATTTACTGGGATTATGTTGAATCTAGAGGTTATTTGTGGCTGTGTCAAATATCTATGTCATATGAGTCTTTCAAATTATGAACATAGTATATTATATCATTTATAAAAATCTTTAATTATCCTCAACAATGTTTTGTAGTCTTAAGTGTAGAGATATTGCATATCTTTTGTTAAATTTATTCCTAACTATTTAATGTTTTGAACACTATTTTAAATGCAATTGTTTTCTAAAATTTAATGTTCAATCGTTTGCTGCTGCTATGGGGAGGTGCAATAGAGGTTTTGTATACAAACCTTGGTAAATTCACTTATTAGCATGATGTTGAATAGTTTTTCATCTACTCACAGAATAGACATATATACAACTTTTGCTGAAGTGAATTGCAATGATTTATTTTTGAATGTTAAATCAATCTTACATTTCTTGGTTAAATTCGAGTTAGTGATGATTTATTATATTTTCTATACAGTGCTTGATTAAATTTGATAATATTTGGCTAAGAATTTTTGAATTCATGTTCATGAGAAATATTGATTACTGGTTTTCTTTTCTGAAAATGCTTTTGTTTTGGGTATCAGAGTAATTCAAGCATCACAAAATAATTTGTGGAAAGTTTTATCCTCTTCAGCTTTCTGGAAAAAATGTATATATTGATCTTATTTTTTCTATAAATGTTTTTTTTTTATTACCTGTGTAGCTATCTCAGTCTGAGGTTTTAATTTTATCTATCTATTTATTTATTCACTTATCCATCTTATGGGAAGACTTTATACTGTACATTCAATTTATTTAATAAATATGGGATCATTCAGTTTATTTCTGTGTCTGTCAAGAAATTTATCAACTTTACTTATATTTATTAGCAAAAGAGGGTTCATAATATTTTATTAACTTTTAAAATCTGTTATATCTGTAGTAATGCTACTTCTTTCATTTCTGTAATTAGTAATTGTGTCTTTTCTCTGTTTTGATCAGTCTAGTTAGAAGTTTAGAAATTTTCTTCATACTTTAAAAAATGATCTTTGCTTTTGTTAATTTTTAATTGTATCTCTGTTTTAAATTTCACTTATATCAATGCTGATTTTTTATTGTTTTATTCTTACTGCTTGCTTTGTATTTAATTTGCTTTTTTTAGAGTATTAAAAGGAACACACACCATAGAGTTGAGCCTTTACTTTATTTTTTATTAAAGCTTATAAAGCTATAAATGTCCCTTTCAATACTGCTTTCATTAAATCCTACACATTTTAATATATATTTTCACTTTTATGTAATTAATAGCATTTTCTTATGTCTGTTATTTCATTTTTCACCCATAATTATTGTAGTAGGCAGAATAATGGCCCTTTAAATATCTTCATCATTGGAATCTATGAATATCTCATCCTACAAGACAAAAAGTACATTGCAGATGTTATTAAATTAAATATCTTGAAATTGAGAAATTATCCTGAACTATTCAGGTGTGTCTAACATAATCACTATGGTCCTTAAAATAGAAAGAGGAAAGCAGTGGAGTCAGAGAAGATGTAACAATAGAAATAGAATTAAGACAGATGCAGCCACAAGCCATGGAATGTGGGCAGCCTCTAGAAGATGGAAAAGACAAGAAACAAATTCTCCCCTAGAGTCTCAAAAAGAAAAGCAACCCTATTGACACCTTGATTTTAACCCAGTGAAACCCATTTTGGATTTCTGGATTTCAGAACTATAAAATAAATGTTTGTATTATTTTAAGCCACTAACTTTGGGGTAATTTGTTTCAACAATATAAAACTAATACAATCATATAGAATTGTTTTAGAATAAATATGTAGGTTAGCAGGATGACTACTCTCAAAAATATTTCTCACATAGGCACACACACAGACATACAGACACACACACATTTTTTATTCCATTAATGTAACCCCCATCTAGACTAAGATACAAAACATACCCTTTAAATATCAGGGTACATAATAGTATGTATCTTATAATCACATTATAGTAACTATGTATTTATATGGGTATGTGCATCTATATAGAGAGAAATGTTTGGGACAATGGGCAACAAATTATTAGTATTTGGCTCAGTGGTATTAAATTAGGTAATTTCACCTTCACCTTTTCACTTTCAAATATTGTTTGAATAATTCCAATGAGCCTGAATATGATATATTTATCAGGGTGTGCACTAAATATTTGAGTACTTTACTGTAAGTAGGTAAGATAATGTTAATTTATTTTATTTATTTTAAGAAATTTTTAGCCAGAATGAGAAACAGAGATAAATGGTAAAGCTCAGGAGATTTTTAGAACAGTGAAACTATTCTGTATGATACTGTAATAATAAAGACAAAACCCATAAAATGTACAACACAAAAAGTGAGCTCTAATGTAAACTATGTATTTTATTTAATAAGAGTTTATCAATATTAATTCATCAGTTATAATAACTGTTCTGCATTTATGCAAGATGTTAATAATAGGAAAAACTTCAGGGGATTGAAGAGCTATAGGAGAATTTCACTGTCTGCTCAGCTTCTCGGTAAACCTAAAGCTTTTCTTTAAAAAAATATGCTAATTTAAAAAAATTGTGTTTATATAATTTGTACAAAAGGTCTTCATAAATTGAAAAATGTTTTACCCATCTAATATAAGTTTGTGTTATCATTATTATTATCACTTTGGTCAGGAGATATTTAAAAACAGGAGACTTAAAGGCAGCCATATTTAGGATGAAACTTTGGCACTTGGGCTTTCTTCATATCTTAAGGATCTTTTTACTTAATATTTATCTTAATAGCCAGAGCCCTAATGTCTTCTTTACTTCTGGCAAAATGTTCTGTGTTTTCCTTAATCACAAAGGTCTAATCTATGAAGAATTCTGGCAGCACATAGTAGGAATACCATTACTGAAGACTGGAAAGATAGGTTCATAATAAGCATTGACAAAATACTGATAAAACTTATTCCTATTATAACTTGGAAAACAGAGTAAGTACCTACTTAACTTGTATTTTAATGTAAGAAGTGGAAAACAGAATGTAATATGATGCTATTGGTTTTATTTTGTCTCAAGCTGGCTGCCATTAAGTCAGATGAGGGAGGCCTGGAATTAATAGAAAAAAGAGCAGATGTGAGAACTACATCCTAAAGAATGATAGGTGTGTTATTGGCATATGAAGGTGACCAGAAGCAAACAGATTAGGAGCTTTCTAAGTTTCTGAGTGAATTGAATTGTCAAATATACTACAAGCTTGGATTAGAGATGAATTTTATTATTTGAGTTTTAAATTAACCCTGACCCACCTCCAATCTTTCATGAACAGGAGGCACCTTCAAGGTCTACATATCTCCTAAGAAGGGTATGCTGCACGATTGCCTATCTATGGTTAAGAAAAACCCTGGGAAAGCATAAATCTCCTTGAGGGTGGAGGAGGGACTCTGGAGAACAGTGGACAAAGCAGTTCCTTTCTGTGCAGACTCAGTCCTGGTCAAGGAAATCATGCTCCATATGGTGAGTCTTCACCTTGTCTGCCAAGGGAATTTCAGAACTGCTATAAGGCTAGAGTTCTTCACTTTGAATCCTGAAGTAACAAACAAGTTAATGTATTTATATTTAAAACAACAAAAAGGTATTTTTTCTCTTTTATATATCTCAGGAGGGGAATTCTGCCCATTGTAGTCACTCAAAGATCTGAGTTTCTGAACATTATCCTATGACATTGCTACTCAAAACTAGTCTTCAACATTTGTCATTAAAAAAGAAACAAAAATACTGAGATCTCACATAGCCTCTTCAGTGTGAAAGTCACTTCTGCTCATGTGGTCATGTCAAAATCTAAGGAGCTAATGCTCGAAAGGAATTGGGAAGCCAAAATCATTGTGAGCACTAGAGAGATAGAGTATGACTGTCTTATTTGGATTTTAGTTTGCATATTCAACTTTTGAAAAAAATTTTCTATCTTCATTCTCCTCTTTCTTTCTATCTCTCATTTCTTGTCCTATTAACCACTCTTTATAAGAAACTTTTGGGTTTATCCTGAACCTACTCTCGCACATCATGAAGATAATACTCAATATTATGTTTTCAGCTCAGAAAAATTATTTGTGAGAGATATTGAAAGATTCTGGTACTAAGTCAGAAATTGTTTTGACCTGTATTAGGAGTTTGCTTTTGTCTCTATGTAATAAAGAGCTTGACTACATTTTTTAATGTTTGATAATACCTTTTAAGCCTCACCCTTCTGTTCTACATTTGGGCAAGCTAGTAAGAAAGTTCAGGTGCTCCCTCCTTATGCATTGGTGAATAGTCCCAATCTTGCAAGCCTCTGGCCTCTTCTAGAACCCTCACCCAACCACATACTCTAACCACTTTAAAACCCCAAGACAGTGTCCTTTCTATATACTCTCAACTCATTTTTCAGACTAACTTGCGAGGCCTGTCCTGCTGTCCTTAAAAGATCTTATGTGAGTGATAAACCTTTCCCATAACCTCTTGGTGTGTATGTGGTGTCATCAGTCTCAATATTGAAAAACTTTTGAGTGTGTGGGGGGTCCATCTTGTCCTTGCAGATTATACAAAACCCTCTGCTTCTCCCATATATCTTAGATGTGCAATTTGACATTAGTTGCATCCTGGAATGTAATCACATTTTTTTTAGGCTCTGAGAATGTGTAAGGTATCAACTGACCTTACTGTTTCAGGCCCCAAGAGGCTCTGCTTGTAATTACTTCTGTACTCCTGATTTACTTGATATCCATGAAGATATTAACCTTTTTTTGATTTTAGTAATTTGTTTTGATTTTAAAAAATACATTAGCTATTGCTGCTTTTGTGTTTGTGGAGGATAAAGTAGAGAGAGCTTTATAGTTTGAGCTAATTGTACCATTGCAAGTAAACAAGTAGTTACTATACAAAGTGATATGTGTTATATGGTTATAGCATAAAACAATCTGAGAGAATTTAGACCATTCCACATGACCCAATAAAAAGAGATCAGAAAAATTGTCTGGGAGAAGCTTATACATATGCTTAAAAATTGAGTGATACTAGGTCCAAGGAAAGAAGGAGAAAATTATTCAACACAGGGGAAGCATCTGGAGTTATTACCCAGGCAGTAATATTAGGATACATTTGAGGGCCTAAAGGAAGCTCAATATATGATAGCTACAGAGTAGAATGCATGCAAGCCCAATGAGTGAATAAAGTTGAGGTGAAGAAGAAGCAAGATTTAAATTGTGAAGGGTCTTTAAAGATTTTTACAGATTTTCAGACTTACCCTAAAAGACGTGGGAAGTCATTGTAGGGTTTTAAGTACATGGATGGCTTAATCAGAATGGCAGTTTATACAAAGTTCCTCTTGCTCTAGAATGACCATAGGATTAAAGAAAGAAGAAATGGGCCCAGGAAGGCAATTGGAAAATTGTGGGTGTGGTCCAGGTAAGAGGTGAAGGTTGGCACCCCTGGGAGTAGGCAGTGGGAAGAAGAAAAGGTAGAGTGATTCAAAAGACAAACAGAAAGTAGCAAAAATAGAATTTGAAAACTGACAATATTTGTGAGGATCAAAGGAGAAATCACTAGGTGATAAACAAGTAATAGGTATTGAACAATTGCGGAAATAATAGCATCATTCACTGAGAATTAAATGTAGGAGAAGGCTACCTGATTGAAAAAATTTTATAGGAGCAGTGAGAGAAAAAGAATCTCTTTTTCTTTGCTTATCAGCAGTTCTCTACCTGTGGGTCATGATCCCTTTGGGGGTCGAACAACCCTTTCACAGGGGTCACCTAAGACCATTGGAAAATACATATCAGATATTTACATTATGATGCATAACAGTAGCAAAATTACGGTTATGAAGTAGCAATGAAAATAATTTTATGGGGATCACCACAACATGAGGAACTGTATTAAAGGGTCGTGGCATTAGGTAAGGTTGAGAACCACTGGATTATATCATTAATTGTGTTAATTCTATAAACTAGTTACAGACAGAAAGAAGGAGGAAAAGGCAAAGGGCAAAGGAATGAAGCATTTAACTAGGTTTGCCCCTTATTAATTCTCTTCAGAAGCCACATCATGTGAATTTTACTTACCTTGGCAAGAATTGGTTAATGTCATCATTCTACCTACAGGGGAATCTGGGAAAGTAAACTTTTTGAAAATATTGTCATTCTGAACCAAACTGGAGATTTATAGTTAAGCATTTGAATATATAAGAAGAGCTTAAGAATGAGATCAGGATTGAAAATAAATATTTGAGAAGATTTAGCATTTAGATGATAGTTTAACCCACTGAAGTGAATAATATCATTAATTGATACTAAAAAACTGAAAGATTGCTAGCAATAGAAAGGAAATTGATATGGCTACTTATTTTATTGACTACACTTAATTATCTGAAAGAAGCAGAAGCAGGAACTTAGAATAATTCTCAAGTCTCTGCTTGGCCAGCTGGGTGCATGGCAATGCCATCACAATGATAAAAACACATGGGGAGGAACAGGCCTGCAAAAGAAAATAATTAGAAAGATTCTGACAATTAAGTTCACAAACTCATGCTAGAAAAGATGTTCATAACTCACTGCTGAATATCCCTATGGTCACCTTCAAAGTACCACACTTGGGAAGCTATGCTCTGACGACAGCACCTACCTAGTCTACCCTTCAGAGTAGTTTTGGAACTCTTTTTCTGGAATTGGCCATCAGAGCTGTCATTGTATTACCCTTGGTGTATTTAATGTCACCAAAATGCTTTCCTTTCAATATTCCCTTCAGTTTTAGATAAAGAAAAATGTCACTGGGGGCCAGATCAGGTGAGTAGAGAAGGTGTTCCAATACAGTTATTTACTTACTGGCTAAAAACTCTCACAGACAGTGTCATGTCAGCTAGTGCCTTGTTGTGATGCAAGAGCCATGAGTTGTTGACAACAAGTTTAGGTTGTTTTTATCTAACTTTTTCATGCAGGCTTTTCATCATTTCCAAATACTAAATTTAGTTGACTGTTTGTCCATTTGGTACAAATTCATAGTGAACAATCCCTTTGATGTCAAGGCTAGCAACATCATTTCAACTCTTGATTTGGACTGATGGAACATTTTTTGGTCATAGAAAAACGGCTGACTTCCATTTTGCACTTTGATGCTTTGTTTCAGGGTCATTTTAGTACACCCATGCTTTATCACCAGTGATAGCATGGCACAAAACATTCTTACCTCTCCAAAAGTCCTTGGCAAACTTCGACTTTTTGCTTTCAGTCATCAGTGATCTCTTTCAGGACCACTTTTCACACACCTTTCTCATGCCAAGATTTTCAGTTAAGATTTTCCTAACTTTGTCTACTGATGTCTACTTGGTCTGCTATGCTTGTCACTGTCAGCTAATGATTTTGTTGCACAATTTAATGAATTTTTGCAATGTTTTTGTCAGTTCTGCTTATTCCTGGTCACTCTGACCTCTCTTCATCTGTAATGCTTTCTCTTCCTTCAGAAAAACATTTAATCCATTTGCACATTGCTGTTTTCTTCATGTCAATATTTCTATACATGTGGATTAACATGTCCCTGATTTCACTTGCACTCCTGCCAAGTTTAACAGGAAATTTAATGTTTGTTCATTGCTCTAATTCAGGCTCTGGCATTCTCGCTATGGCACACAAAACACACAACAACAATAAAGAACTCCACTCAGCAAGACACTGTCACACTTCAACATGAACACAGCTTTAAGACACAGATATACCAAGGTTATGAAATCTTACTGAGTTATTTGTACAGTGCTGCCAAAATAAATGCACGGTGGTTAAGTTCGTGAACTGACTTGTCAGACCTTGTAGGGTGAATTTAAATTATTTTTTAGAAGTAAAGAGGTGATTTCCAGAAGAGCATTCAAAATATAAATTTTGACTGGATACAACTTTGAGTTAGAGATAGTGATACAGAAGACATCTGTGGATGCATGTAGCAGTCTCCAAAGACAGAGGGTAAATGAGTAGAGAAAGAGGTCAAGGTTAGAATTTTGAATTACATGAAAATGTAAAAGTGAACACTATCTGCCTATAAATTTTCTTAATAGTTTCTATGTTAGGTTCATTTCCTTAGTTAAAATGTGATTTCCTTGAGGGAAAAACAAAACAAAACAAAACACACATAAAAAACCGGTTTTGTTTGCTTCATAATACTTAATAAATTGTTTGATACATGATATGTACTAAAAAGCCAGGTCAGAAGACAGAATGCAAGTGTGGAAATAACTGGATGAATCCATTCTAGATAAAACACAGAAAGGCATATAAAAAATAGAGATTAAATGAGTATTTAAGATAAAGTCCACAGGAATCGGATCTCTCCAAACCTACAAGTTATTAAATAATTAATATTTATAATATTATTTATGTTTTATTTGACTCAGAAGCTTGGTTTTGATGAGAAATGGACTTTGATTTGAATTAACTTATTGAAACTCTTTCACATGGGTAGGGAAAACATAAATTTTAATGAAGTGTTATGTGGTTCTGCTTTGAAAATACCTTGCAAAATGTTTTAAAGAGAACAGTGCCATATATAAATCACTTGATTTTATATCTATGATTTTAATTTACTCCAGCCTCCAACCTCAGTCATCTCACCTTAGGTTTCAATATTCCAAGTCAGCCCTGCCCTTGTGTGGAGCCATTGGCCCGCAACAAGGAGGAAACTCCTCCTACACAAAATCCTTCTCGTGCGTCCTCCAAAAGGAGATATCTTAAAATTCCCCAGAATCCTCTGTAGATTCAGCCACCACTGGGGCTTCATTTCTATTCAAACCAAACCTATATAATGTTTGTTAGCATTATTCGTGGGGGTAAGAGTGATTTTTTTTCATCAGATAAAAGGTCTAGCAAAGAAAGTAGAGCATACTTCTTCCTCTTGAAAGTAAGGACAAAAGGGTCCAAAAAAGTGCTTTGTCAGCTTCATTTAGCCACTCTATTTTGTTACAAAAAAAGTTGTTTTAAGCCTGCCTTGGCTCCATTCAAATCCCTGTTTAGATATCAGAGTCATAACTCCCTGATCCCACTACTTCTAGCATGCATTAGCTTAGCCCTCCAAAGGTGTCTTGTGTTTGGGAAATGAATCACTTACACTCATGCCATTTTGACATAGAGCTTAAAGGCAGCTCAGCTGAGCAGAGTTGATCGAGGTGTGCAAGGGCACCCTGGGTCCACCATACTATACTCAGGCCAGTGCAGCTGAACAGCTTAATTGGGTTCTTGTTCTTCGCAAGCCTCCAAATAGCTATTTGAGTCCCAGAGTTGTGGTGGAATTTTTTTTTTAAATCTGGCTAATAAGATTTTCCAAGTCACCAAAGCCAGAGGGTTTGGGGGAAAAAAGCTTCCTTTGTTAAACAAAGCAAATTCTATAGGACTTTCTGCCTTGGGATTTACAGAAACCGTTCCAATTAAAGTGTGAAATAATTGTGAATATTATGGACCTCAGCATAGGCAGCCTCTGATCCTCATGAACATGGTTTTGGAATATTAGTTTTAGTACAGAATTTTTTTGAAAGATACAGAGGGCAGGATTTTGTTCCAAAGAATTCAGAGGAATATTACAAAGTCAGAGTCAAAGGCAAGCATTAGCCTCTCCAAATAGGCTAAGAATTTTATCAGTTTTTTGTTTTGTTTTGTTTTGGTATGTGGGTAGTTCCCTGGCTGGGAATCGAACCCAGGCTGCAGCTTTGACAAGCGCCAGTGCCGAAGCCTATAGCCACTACACCACCAGGTAACTCCCAAGGCTAAGAGTTTTAAATAGGTTTATCCAGCCATCATGCTAAGATTCATTTTTTACATGAACTGATGAAGTAGCCAGCATTGGCAGATGAGCAGAATTCAGTGTAATTTTTTTAACACCACGCCCCCACCCAAGTGAAGTATTGCCTCAGGTACTAGTTTAGGGTTCTAAACCAAGGTAGGGGAATTGGGGTATTATTTTTATCTAGAAAAATTATATATCTACGTAAATTTATGGTAAACTTAATTTCCTGCAAATATATGCATATTTAACACTATGACATAGCAAACACAATAGGAAATAGCTTTTATTTAAAGGCCTTTCAACAATGGCAGTAAGAAAGCAATAATCTTAAATAACTATTGCATAACTCCAAAAATACTTTCAATGGGCTTTGGAATTTGAATATGAGTGTGTCTGACTTCTTGAGAATTTGGGGACCCTGAGGGAGAAGCTGAGGTGAGGGAGGGCAGGAGCTACCTCATCTCCAGCAGAGAGCTGCCAGATGGCAATGTAGACCCAGTGGTGCTGGGTATTCTGATTTTTTCAAAAGCTGGAAATCCAGATTTATATGTGAAATCTTCCATAGAACATTGTGGCATCTAATTTTAAAATGTGAACAACTTTTACTCAGCCAATGAGTTTATAACCTCTGCTTAAGAGGACTGAGGGCAGGGCTATGTAAAGTTATGGTGTCTGTGCATATACAGATCTCAGATGACACTAAAAGATATCTCATTGAAACCACCAGATCACAAGACCAACAGTTTATTGCTTCATATTTGTACAGCAGTGTTTCTCAAAGTGTTGTCACAAAACCAACAACATCAGGACCTTACCTGGAAACTAGTTAAAATGCAAATTCTCAGGCTGCACTCTAGACCTACTAAATTGGAAAATCTTGTTTTAACACAGCCCCCAGTGATTCTGTTTCAGCTAAAGATGGATAACCACTGTACTAGGATATTTTCTCTTTAGCTTCAGGACTCCAGTTTTCATACATTTTAAGGTGATTAAATATTTATTCACAATTATTTGAAATGTTAATAGGTGAAATACAAACAACTTGCTTCCTTGAAGTGGCAATAGGGAGCCCCAGTTCTTTTGGCTTCTTTCTTGTCTGCTACCCACTTGAGGCTCCAATACCACCCTCACTCATGTGGTACCATGGAGCAGCCAGCCATATGTCAAATCCACTTTAGCATTCTCTTTCCAGAAAGGATTCAAAACACTAGCATGAGATAACTCTTCTCTCAGGGAAGACTTTTGCTAAGAATAAGATTTTATAATCTGTCAATTTAGAAAAAATGTAGTAAAAGATTTGGAGGATCAATCACACCCTCCAATAGGCAGACCTTATCACACTTCTTGCTCTTAATTTCATACATCCCTCATGTTGGAAATCTCTGATGCTTGGTATTTTGAATTAAAGTTTTGTTGGCTTGTTGGGGAAGCACAAGTAAGCAAAACTAATTAATTGTATCAATACTTACTTTATTGCATATTTTGCTTACAACCTAAAATATATGCCATCTTTAGAGTATAGAAGCTCCTAATAAATGTTTTTGGAGTAGAGTAATCAATGATTGACTCTTACTGGTATAACTTTCCCATGACCCGATTGATGCTGTTACCTTTAAGGATAATAACTAGATGGGAGAGTGGTTGGCTAGAATTACTTTCAGTCTTGCTTTACCACAGGCCTATTAGGAACTGGGCTGCACAGCAGGAGGTGAGCAGCAGATGAGGGAGCAAAGTTTCATCTGTATTTATAGTCACTCCCCATCACTCACACATACTGCCTGAGCTCCACCTCCTGTCAGATCAGCAGTGGCATTCGATTCTCATAGGAGCACGAACCACACTGTGATCTGTGTGTGTGAGGGTTTTAGGTTTCTCTCTCCTTATGAGAATCTAATACCTGATGATCTGAGGTGGAGCTGAGGCAGTGATGCTAGCACTGTGGAACAGTTGCAAATACAGATTAACATTAGCAGAGAGGTTTGACTGCACAGAGACCAAAATAAATTAATTGCTTGCAGACTCATATCAAAACTCTATCAGTGAGTGGCAAGTCACAATTAAGCTGCACCTGGTAGCAGGCTTTATAGTGGCAAGTGAGTTGTATAATTATTTCATTATATATTACAATGTAATAATAATACTGGAAATAAAATGCACAATAAATGTAATGCACTTAAATCATCCTGAAACCATCCTCTCAACACCTGGTCCATGGAAAAATTGTCTTCCATAGAACAGGTCCCTGATGCCAAAAAGGTTGGGGACCACTTCTCTAAAGGACATTTGCCAGAATCTGGAAACATATTTTGTTGTAACAATTTGGGGGATATGCTACTGGCAGCTATTGGGTAGAGGTCAAGGATGTTGCTAAACATCCTACAGTGCTCAGGATGACCCTCACTGCAAATAATTATCTGGTTTCAAACATCAAAGGTGTCAAGGTCAGAAATCCTAGTCTATGTGATGATGAATTCTAAGTGTGTTTCCATAGTGAGAGCTACCAAAAATTATAGCCATGTTATCTAACTGTCCACTAGGCCTTTCTACTGTATATCCCCCAGGCACTTCAAATTTAAAAATACAACCAAATTTTCTCATCATCCCCTGAAAACCTTGCCTCCTCCTTGGCTTGTACTTTTTGGTTATTGTTTGTTTGTTTTGTTTTGTTCCGTTTTGTTGTTTTGTTTTGTTTTAAAGTAAATAGCGCCATCATCTATCTACTTACACTATAGCTTCAAGTGCCATCCTTAATTCATACTTTTCCTCATTGTTGAAATCCTATCTTTAATAAAATTCTTAAATATACCTCTTAGTGTCTCTGGAATCCATCTGCCACACTCCTTGGTTAAATTTCTACTTCTCCAGTCTTTGTGCTATTCATCTCCCCTGTCCACTCCTGTAGCAAGCATGTCAGAAATGATCTATATTTCAGTTGTACTAAATACAATACAAATGGAATGTGCCATGCCTCTACTGGCCACAGAACCCTGTCATATTCTGTTCTCTCTGTCTGAAATTTGAACTTGCCTATGATACCTTTCCCTGCAGGCATGTGCCACACACACACACACACACACACACACACACACTTCACCTTATGGATTCATTCAGATCTCAATGTGCATGTCATTTTCTTCAGGAAGTGTTCTATAATATTTAAAGTCTGGGCATCCCTCCTTTGTGCTCCCCTGGCACCCCATCCTTACCTAACATTATTTGGAAAGCTTGTCCACTAGACCAGAATTTTATCTTTGTATTACTAATACCTATCACATTCCCTGAACCTAGTAGGCATTCAATAAATACATAGTAAGTAAATGAGTAAATGAATGATCCATTATTCATCTAGTTAATACCAAATTTAGGTTCTTCATGAATGCACTTTCTCAAACTAATTTAACAAAAGCCATGGCAACACCTAAATTAGTGTTTGATTAGATAACTGGGGACTATAGCTTATAAAGTTGACAAATCAAAAGTTGGTCACACTAAAAAGGGATGTGGGGAGAAGGAGGAGTAATAATAGGACCTACCTCAGAGGGCCAATATATAGATTAAATTAGTTTATCTATATCACATATTTGAATAGTGTTCAGTAAGTGAAAGGTCCTCAATAAATATTGATACTTAATAAAGTGTTTATTATATTATTATTTTTACATGTATGCTTTCCCTCCTAGACTGTGAATTCTTTTTTTCATGTGTATACCCAAAGTTCTAAATTAAGCCTGACATAGAGTAGTCAGTGGTTGAATTCTTTTGAATAAATCAATTTTATTTCAATTTTTAAATGGCTCACAGACAACCCAGAAGAATGCCACATAAAGGATTTATATGGCATAGTGTTAATGAAGACTACTCCTCTTTATGGAATTTTTTCCTTGTATTGGAGTCTAAGGAGATACAACATTTTGGGCCAATTTTCAAATAAAAAAGAATGATGTTATATACCAAATGAGTTCCACAACTCCCTTTTTAATAATAGTTTCTAATAGTATCACAGAGCATGTTATAGTTTGACATCAGGACAGATAAGAGAAGGTTACCCAGTGGTTTCAGGATTTGAAAATGTCTTAAGCCTAAGAGAAAAACTCATTGAATTTCCTGCAGAGTCATTGTGTAAAGATTGTAAAAGAACTTAGCAAAAATATTTTACTTTCTTTTATGTTCCAGAAAAGAATACATTCTCACCTAAATGCTATATCATGATGATGTATTTTTCATTCCACATAGATTTAAATTATTAGTAAGGGCTAAGGTCACATATCTCCAAGATAAGAAAATCAAGATAAAATTTATAGAGGTGTCCAAACGTTGTAGGGTATCACTTCCTTTATCCCCTCTCTCCACATCTTGGAGGTAGATTTGTTTTACACAGTGTAACCTAATATAGTAGGAGGCTGGAACTCATCAGTAATCTCTTCTATTGTGTGGCAATGAGTTTGAAATATCTAAGACTTAAAGAGTATGGTTGCAGTATAGAGGATTCACATTAATTCTTTATTTTTTATTTTGTTTGGATTTTTTTTATCTGTAGAAGTTACTTAGACTTAGCCCTTCTGTGTGAATATCTCCCTTAAGCACAGTTGCAAAAAAAGCCTCACTGAGGTGGCTTTAGAATGATCCTGTTTGGAAGGCTAAGTGTAAGCTCTTTAGACATTTAAGAAATGAGGATCAAATTCAGGCGCTGGTAAACAGTTTGTGTCCTTATTTGAGCTGAAAAATCAGATAAAAGTGTACGGTTATCTTTTCTTTTTATAATCCAATGATTTGCAGCAGTTCAGATGGCATGTATACGCTCTACACCAGTTTAGAAATGAGTTGTCACTAAAGACCTGAAAGTATGCATCAATTGTATTTATTCAATTCATGTATAAACTTTATTTTTCATAAAATTTTTGCATATTATATATCTATAACTAACAAACACATAAAGTAAATGTAATAAAATTCTTAATTTGCTTTGTCTTAAATTAAATTGATTTTAACCAAAATATTTTCTAGTCAGCCTTGCCTTTCATATTTCAGAATTGTGTAGCTAGTCCTCACAATCACATATACTAATTATATGTCATAAATCTCTTAATATAGATCTTGTACTGGTTCTGCTTCTCTGGTTAAACCCTGATAGATACAATAAGTGAATAATCAAAGCCAAGGAGGTTAAGTAACTTGCCTATGGTCATAGAGCTAATGCTTGAGGGAAGAAGATTTAAATTCAGGGGATTTGAATGCAGAGCCCTTGTGTTGAACAACTGTATTCATGTATCTGATAGAAATTCTGGTTCAAAGAAAACAATCTTTAAATCTAATTGAAAGGATTGGCAGTGGAGTAGAAAGGTTTCTCATAGGAAGATTTAAGGTGGAGAAAATGCTTGAATTGGATTTTAAAGGATAAGGTGAACTTGGTGAGTGGCATGCAAGATGAGGAAGCAATGAAAGTCTTAGATATAATTCAACAGGGTGTAAAAATATACACACATACATAAGTAGGGGCATTTTATGTTCCTCTCCAGTTTCTCATTATGAAAAGTTGAATTAGGTGATCTTTAAAGGTAACTGTAAAAAATAAACAGACAAGATATAAAAAGTGTCTTGCAAGGGATCTGGCACAGATAGGTAATCTATGTAAGTGACTTCTCTTCACCACAACTCCTCTTACCTTTTCAAGTGTTGTGCACTCTGATCCTGATGATAAACTCATACTCATGAGAGGCAGTCCATTATATTCAACCCCTTTATCTATGAAATTGAACAGAATATACCCACCAAATGCCAAGAACAATAAAAAAAAAAAAACAGGCATGGTCACTAACTTCAAATTACTTGCAATCTGGCCTGAATGGAATTATTCCATTCAGGCCAGATTGCATCATTCTAATGTGAAAAAGAAAACACATGGGGCTAAGAGAGCAAACAGGAAGGGATTTGAGGAAACAACTGAGACTGAGGTTGCCAGAGAAGACTTCCTATAGGAAGGGACAGCTCAACTTGAACTAGAAAAATGAGTAGGAATCATTTAAATGACCAGTATTCTAGTTAGTACGTAACGTGCATGTGAGGTCTGGATATGAAAGCAGGTCCAAAAGGCCACCGCCATTGTTTATTGTTGAAATGAGTGGCATAAGGAATTCCTAAGTTTACCACCTCTAAGATTGTCTGTAGACTGACCAGTTTGCAGGGTTTGCCACTGACAGAGGTCAGACCATGAGAAGTATCCATATATGTAATCTCCATCCTGTACAAACCATAGGTAAAAATAAGCAATTCTGAACTCAATTTCAGTTCACTTCACATTTGCCTTTGTTTCTCCCAAAGTTTAGGATATTTACCCACTTGGCATTTCAACCAGATTCCAACTTCTGCCTGGCTGGCTAGCTTCCCGTGATAATTTAATGCCATGTGATGTGACAATAATAATTTAGCCTCTGTAGGAAAATGGAAGGTAATAATTAGAATGGGGGGAAAAGTGCAGTGACTTTTCTGCAGCATTACAGAAACTTTTTGAGTCACATTTGATCAATTTTAATCTTGATTTTTTTCCTTTACATGATTTCTATTTTTTCTTATTATGCAAAAAGACATTTTATGAGAAATCTCACTTGATTTATTTGTTCTATGAATTCGAGTTGTGCAAGAGATTAATTTGTTCTATGAATTAGAGTTGTGCAAGGCGTTGTATCCTTGGACAAGCTCGTGAGTAAACAGTCCTGATAGGACTAAATATACCAGCCCTGCAGAGAAAAGGGCAGAGAAAGGTCATAATAACATACCTGAGGTTCATTTAAATATGAGAACAAAGAGAGTAAACAGGAAGAGCTATAACAAATGCTTTACAAATAAAATCTCAAGGACTTCAGCTGCGCACCAAACCAAGCCTTACCTGAGTAAATAGCCCTGCTCCCTACTCCATGGATAAAAGGAACATTTCCCAGAAGGCACTTTCTAAAGGGCCTTAGTCTCAGTTCTCAGAGAATTGAAGGTTGATAAGGGCACACTCTTTGAAAGCCCTAGTATCATGCAACATTGCATCAAGTTAAGTGACCAGATGAAAGTAATGACCTTAAGTTATTTGTCTGAAGAAATCATTACTCCCTGGCAAGTCCAGTCACCTCTGGGATATGACTGCATTGCATAGCCCCAGGAACAATGAAAGGTGTCAACATTGACAGACGTGGTAATTCAGCAGGAAATCATGCCTTGAAGTCACAGAAGGGCCAGAGGGAGCAGGGCCTGGGCAGAGCTATGAAGAACAGCAGTAGCTTGGAGGAAGATGTACCAGCATGGACTAGCAAGGAGGCTATCTGAGCTGAAGAGAACAAGATGAAAACATCATTCATCTGCAATAAAAGGCTTGAGTGCACGTGTGTCTTTAGGGGTTAAGAGAGCATAAAAAACATTTATGCTCCACCATTTCAACAGAGATGGCTGAGGCTCCACCCTGGAGCAGAAATGAGATTCAAGGCATCAAGGCTCTGAGCAAAGTACAAAGGGACGAGTGTTCACTTGGCTTTGTCAGAGTTCACACTCTCTTTGAGCCTGAATAATTTCAGAATAAAATCCCAGTAAGAGGTGGAAAAGGCTTTTCCTGGTTAAGGAAATATCCCTGCTCTGATTATATGTGGTTGCAGAGAAAATGACTAAGAAGCTAAGAAGAAAAAGTCTGCTTCTGAGGGGGAATTGGGAGTGTGGAAAGAGAGAGAGAGGAAGATAAAGAGGAAGAGATGGATGGAGAGAGGAAAGTGTGGAAGGAGGGAGGATTCTTCATTTAGATAAACCAAAATCACTGGGAATGAACAGACTTCTCTGAATTTGAAATCTCAGTAGAATTACTATTTCTGCCTCAATCATTTTTTCTTGTTTCCAAAAATAGATACTCTCATGACACCTCAGGTGGCAGGATGTAAGGGAATTAGATACAAAATAAATAAATAAATGTCCATATTTAGAGCTGGGTCTTACAGAGTGACAGCAATACTTGCAATTGGAACTTAAGCTTTCTGGTGAAGTAGAACATTATTAAAGAGTCACCTAGTTTCAGCAACCTGGCTTTCTGATTTTTTGTTTTTTTACTAGTTGTCAATACGGCTGCACCATGCCCTTCCATTTTATCATATAGCTATTTGCTGGTAAGTTCACAGGAACTGATTTCTACTCACCTCAGAATTTCTGTTTTCAGTGGCTTCTACCACATCATGCCTTCTCCTGGTTATCTTCTTTCTGTTTATCATTTGTTCCTTAACAATCTTCTTAAAATGCAGATCTGAGCACTCAGTGGGTGTTCAAGTATAGAACCATTAGCAACTAATTCAGCCCTTCAGCTATAGCCAGTCAGAGCAGCATGGTTATCATTATTATGTAATGAACTATTATCAGTTTTTGTTTGGACAGTAGGGAACCATGGGCATGTCAATCAGAGTGTCATGGCCAATCCATTATGAAAATAGAATGTTTTTGAGAATATAGATGTTGTAGAATAAAAGTAGATCGATACAACATGCTCAGGAAATACTATTAAATTAAACTATGTCACCATATTTTTCTTGGGAAGAAAGGTATATTTTCCTAAAACATACGCATCTACATGTGTGCATGTGCACATGCCCCACACACAAACCACACACTTGCTAACAGAAGATGATATTCCAAGGAATACTCATGTGGATAGAACCTGCATGCACATCACAGATAGAAGGAATATTATGGTTCCTCCACACATAAGGAGAAAGAAAGAAGGGAGGAAGAATAGAAGAGGTGAATAATATTACCAAATTCATAAAATATTTGGAATGAGGATAATTTTGTGAAACTGGTGACGAGGTTGAGTTCACATCTGGATTAATGGGAACAAACAAAGTAGTTCCTGCAGATGCAGAAATAGAGGGCACAGAGAAAATATTTTGAAAAAACAGTATTATGCCTAACAATTTGAGTAAGTAAAAGGCTTTGTTAGGCAGAATATTTTATTATACATACTTATCACTCACTCATTTCAATCCCCTGGGAAATACCTGATGTTCTTTGTGTTAGGTAATTCTCTATGCATCCTCAATTTATAGAACAGAAAAATTAATTCTCAGAGCAGTTATGTACCTTGCATGGGGTCACCCACTACTAAGTGTCTCTGTGATGTATTCATTTGTGGCATTAAAATTTGGGGTATAAAAACTCACCTCTGACATCTTTTTTTTTCTTTTGATTTTCTTTAATGCTATAAAATTTAGTTTGAGTAAAATATACAAAGAGCAAGTAAATAATTCAATGAGTTTTTACTAATAAGATATAGAACATTTCCATCACCTCAGAAATTTCCCTCATGCCCTTTCCAGGCAATCCTCACTTCCCATAGGCAACCAAAGTTCTGATTATCTGTGGGCAGCGCTTGAGTCAGAGTCCAGGTCAATTGAGAAAAAAATGGGTTTAGCAAGGCTACCTATGTACTTGGAATCCGAGATTTGAGGATCCTGCAGGGCTGCCCAGAACTTGGTGAACAAGGACACTGCTTAGAATGTGGTTTCTGGTTGGCTAAGGGGGAGCAAGAAAGCAAAATTGCCTGCTGAGGTAGAGGAATTGTAAACAGGATGAAAGGATGGGGGTTGGCAACATTGTTTTGCAATAAAGAAGTTACACCCCCCGTTGTTTTGGGGACATAAAATAAACCCTCTGCAGACCAGAATCAGAGCACAGGGAACCACCCAGTCCCAGCTTTTCTATCTGTTATAGCTGTGTGTGTGTCTGTGTGTTTTTCTTCATTCCCCATTGCCTCCCTTCTGGTTCTGTTCTCCCTGCGCTGGTAGCAGGGCAATTATCTATCATGTTAGATTAGTTTTAATTGTTCTTTATGTACTCTTGTGTGCCTGGCTTCTTTCAGTCAACAGTATGTGAGATTTGTCCTTCTGATATAAAATAATATTTTATTCCTTTTTATTGCTTATTAATACCTCACTATATGAACATACAACAAAAAGTGTATTCATTTTTCTGTTGATATGCAATTGGGTTATTTACAGTTTCGGGTTCTTATGATTAAAGCTTATATAAAAGTCTCTTGTGGACATGTTTTTATTTATTTTGGGTAAATATTTAGGAGTGAACTGCTATTTTTTTGATATAGGTGTATGCTTAACCTAATAAGAACAGCCAAAAAAATTCCAGAATAGATTCCAAATAGATACTGCCAATCTTTAATTTTAGCCATTGTAGTGGATATAAAGTAGTGTTTCATTATTATTTTAACTTGCATTACTAATAACTAGTGATATTGAGCAAATTTTCCTGTGCTCATTGGCTATTTTTATCTATTCTTGTGTGATTTGTCCAATTCATTTGCCCATTTTTAACTGACATGTTTGTCTTTTGTTATTTTTAGAAGTTATTTATACATTCTATAATTGACGGTTCCATTAAATATGTGTATATGTATATATTAAAGCATATGTATTGTGAAAATTTTCTCTCAGTCTGTGACTTGCTTATTTATCTTCTTAATTCTGTATTTTGTTGAGGAGAAATTTTTAATTTTCATGAAGTTTAATTTTTTTAATAAAAATTACCACATTTTATATTCTTTTAAAGATATCTTTCTTTCTCCAAGGTCATTGGGCTATTCTCTATTTTTTTCCAGGAGATTTATAAATTTAGCCTTTCTGTATAGGTTTATAATCTTTCTTAAATAAATTTTTTGGGGAATATGAAGTATGTACCTGGTTTATTTTTTCCTTACATTCATCTGGTTGTTCCAATACCATTTATAATAAAGAATTTTCTTACCACGTTTAAATTTTTTGGTATTTTGTAAAAAATTCATCTGGAAGTATCTGCATAGATCTATTTCTAGATTGTCTACACTTGAAACTTTGATATATCTTTCCTTAGGTCATTGATATACTATCTTATTACTATTGTTTTATAGAAAGTTTTGAAATTAGAAATTAAGTAAAATGAACCTTCCATTTCTGTTATTAGTTATCAAAAATATTTTGGATACTATAGATCCTTTGCATTTTCACATGAATTTTAGAATTACCTGTTAATTTTTATTGAGATTTTGATTGCTATTGTTTTAAATCTATAGATTATTAGAGAAAAAAATGACATTTTAAGAACAATTTTTCAAGACAAAAATATATATTTCACTTCATTATTTATGTCTTCTTTAATTGCTCTCTTTAAATAATAAATTTTAAATTACTCTTTAATTTTATAGTTTTCTCTGTACAGTCCTTATAAGCTTATTGTAACATTTATATACTTATAAATATATATTTTTGATGTCACTGTAAATTGAATTCTTTTTAATATTTTAAAATTTATTTTCTAAGTGTTTGCTTCTAGTGTGTGTGTATATATGTATATATATATATATATATATATATATATATACAGAGAGAGAGAGAGAGAGAGAGAGTTGATTTTTATATATTAGCCTTAATTTTGAATATTTCTTAGAGTGTTTCTATATAAAAAAATTATGTGACCCTTAAATAAAGACAATGTTCATCTTCTTTTGCACTCAAATAGTTTTTAATTTTTTGTACTACTATATTGTATTAAAAGTCCTCTGTTAGCAATAATGAAAGTAAATATTTACACTTTTCTTTATATTTTATGAAGGAAATGTTTACTATTCACCATTATGTATGATGTAAAGAAATCTGGATCACCAAGGTAACAGCAGTTGAATAAATCCAAATTTTTCAGGATATTGTCTAGAATAAAAGAAAATTATACAAACTTACACTGAGCACAAGAAAAACAGAGAGAACGTTCACACTTCAAATTACATAAAAATATAAACAACAAATTTCTATAAGCTGCCTTTAATATTTCTACTGTAAACTTCACTGGAGAGCAAAGGCAACTGTAAAATACTGAAGAAAAATTAAGAGAGGAGAGAGTGGAAAGCCCAAGACTGACATCAAGTTACTAACAAAAACTGAAATTTACCTAAGTGTGCTAAGATTAAAAAAGAATTCTGATGAATGATTACAGGCTATAGGGAAAGAGGCTTAAAAACCTCAAGGAAACAGTTGTGCAAAGGCAACGGTAAAGTGGAAGCAATACAGGCCCTTTTCAAACAGTGAAGCAAAGGGAAAAAGAGGCAAGAGACATATTTAGAATCCTTCAAAACAAAATAATATCAAAATATGGACATAGAATATTTCCTTTCTTCTACCAAGCAACTAATTAGGTAAGTAAAACATATTTTGCTATTCTAACAAATGAGGATGATATTAAACTAGTAATGTTACAAATCACACAATACTAAGTGCAGAGACATAAGCAATATTCATCTATATAAAAGTAATGCAAAAAGAAAATAAAATATTAGAATAAAACCTAAGAATAAAAAGGTCAGGATAACAGAATAAGTAAATGCTGTGCATGCCTCTTCCCATGATCACATCAGAATTACAAATAAATTATTGAAAAATCACCTTTGAAAACAACCTGAAAGCTAGCTGAACAGAACTTTTATAAATAAGGATCTAGAGAAGGAGCTAGGTCAAAGCTAATAAGAGGCACAGAGACATGAAATAAGCTTCTTCAATACCCATGTTTGGCAGTTAAAAATTGGGAGGGATATCTCAGCTGCAGAGATTTTCCAATTCCACAGCTTGGAGCAAAGGGTCCCAGCCCTAAACTGGGCCTCCCAACCCAGACTATCAGTACCAGAAGAGGAGCTCCCACAACAGCTGACTGTGAAAATCAGTGGGAATTCTATCTGGGTAAGACAGAGGAATTCTTTCTAAAGGGCTCACACACAGACTTACTGATGTATGCACTTGCCCTGAGCTCTAGCACTGGGAAGCAGCTCTAAAAGCACTGGGGACATACAGGGAGGAATTGACCTGTCTGGCTTCAGAGCAAGGTCTGAGGGGTAGCTCTCTCTGTCTTTTTGTCCATTTATTGAGCCCTCCTTCTTCCCAGCCTGCTGATGCAGGTGGACATCAAATCTGAATTTTCATCAAGCTTGATCTACCCTGGTGATTCCCTGAGAACCTGCCCCACCCAAAGTTACATACAAACTGACCTCTAAAGGTCACAAACTGAATAAGCAGCAGTTATTCTGGCATGCCCTATATACCCCTTGCTAAGGAGTGCCCAGCCTGGCACTAGTGGCAGCAGCCTTGGTTCTTAACACAGTCTTTCCCAAGTGCCTCCAAGCCCAGCACAGGCAATTATCAACAGATCACTTTGTAGCTTCTACCAAGTGGTCTTAGGTCAGGCCCAAGTAGCAGCTGAACTTGGCATGCACCAGATCCCTTCCCAAGAGGCCCCAGAAACAACACATACTGTGACTGGCTTCAGATCATATCAGAATAACACCCAATTACCTTCAAAATGAAACACCCAAAGTAGGCACTCAGCAGGCAGGCACCACAGACTTGCTAGAATGAATCGTATTTTCATAGGGTTAGCCGTCACACAATAGCTTGTCCTCTATAGTCATAGCCAGTGCTCACATCGAGTTAGTCTGAGGGTCAAATCTACCCCCTTATAGCACAACAGCAAATCTAAAATACAACAAAAGATCACACACAAACCCACACAAGGGATACACCTAGAGCATCCAGCTCAATTGATAAAGAAGACTGCACCACTAGGCCTCACAGGATACCTACTATAAAAAGCCACCCTGTCTGCACTGGGAGATGTAGCAAATATGGTGGAAATACATAGAAACAAACATTTGATTCATTTTCTTCAAATAAAAGAACAGGGTGGAACACCAGAAAAAGAACTAACCAAAATGAAGGCAAAAAATATACCAAATACAGAGTTCAAAACACTGGTTATAAGAATGCTCAATAAATGTATAAAAAAATGTAATAAACTCAGAGAGAATTTCAACAGATAGGAAACATAAAAAGGATATAGAAACCATAATTTTAAAAAATAACTATCAGAAATGAAGAAACAATAAATGAAATGGAGAAAACAATACATGGAATCAACAGCATATTAGATAAAGCAAAGAATCAAATTACTGATTTGGAAGACAGGGTAGCAGAAAACATCCAATTAGAACAACAAATAAATAAGTAAATGAATAAATAAATAGAATAGTTTATTCTCTGAGACCGAATCAAGTGTACCAACATTTTCATCACAGGGGTACCAGAAGGAGAAGAGAGAGAACAAGAAATTGAAAATGTATTTTGTTAAAAATAAAACTGAAAATACCTTTATCCTGGCAAAGGAAATAGAAATACAGTCCAGGAAGTAAAGAGTCCCAAGCAGATAAACACAAAGAGTCTCACACCAAGACACATCATAATTAAAGGTTAAAAACAAGGAGAGAATATTAAAAGCAGGAAGAGAAAAACAGTTACCTTAAAAGGGTGCTCCCAAGGGAGTTCCCGGGTAGTGTAGTGACTAGGCTTTGGCGCTCTCAACACCACAACCTGGGTTTGATTCCCAGTCAGAAAACTACCCCCCAAAAATAAAATAAAATAAAATAAAATAAAATAAAAGGGTACTCCTATTACTCTGTCAGTTGATTGCTCAACAGAAACTTTGTAGTCAAGAAGGACTTGGCATGACATATTCAAAGTGATGGAAAGCAATTACTACATTCAAGACTACACTACTCAGAAAAGCTATTATTTAGCATAGTAGGAGACAAAGAACTTCTCAGACAAGAAAAAACTAAGGGAATTTATCATGATATAACCAGTATTACAAGAAATGGTAGAGAGACCTCTAAAAGAAGAAGAAGAAAGAAAAGAAGGAGGAGGAGAAGAAAAGAAAAAGAAGGGAAAGAAGAAGACAGAGAAGGAAGAGGAGGACAAAGAGAAGAAAAAGAAGAAGCAAAATTATGAATGCCAGTGACTACATACCTATAAATTTCTTTAAGTATAAATGGACTGAATGCTGCAATAAAAAGGCATAGGGTGGCTGAATAGTTAAGAAAACAAAACTCATAGATATGCTGCCTAAAAGATACTCACTTCAGAGAGAAACACATACACAGACTAAAGAGATGAAAAAGACATTTCAAGCAAATAAAAAATTTAAAAAATAAGGCTGGGTAGCAATACTTACATCAGACAAAACAGACTTCAAAACAAAGGCAATAAGAAGAAATTTTTTTTAATTATATAATGTGAAAGGACTCAGTCCTACAAGAGAATATCATCCTTGTAAACAGTTACACACCCAACATAGGTGCACCTAAATATATAAAGCAAATATTGATGGAGATAAAGAAAGAGATTAACACAAATACAATCATAGTATGAAACTTTAACATTTCACTGACATCAAATGGATAGATCATTCACAAAAAAGAAAGAAAAAGAAAAAAAATAGAAAACAACTTTAGATGCAACAAAACAAAAAGACAACCTACTGAATCAGAGAAGACATTCACCAATGATAAACCAAATAAGGGTTTAATATCCAAAATATTAATATAACAAATTTATACAAATTAAAACCAAGTAAGATAAACAACCCAATTTAAAACTGGGCAGAGGACCCAAATAGACATTTTTCCAAAGAGGACATACAAATGGCCAAAAGACGTATGAAATAATGCTTGTCACTAATCATTAGAGAAATGCAAATAAAAACCACAATAACATATCACTTCACATCTGTCAGAATAGCTGTAATCAATAAATCAACAAATAGCAAGTGTTGGCAAGAATGTGGAGAAAAGGGAACCCTTGTGCATTGTTGAGAGGACTGCAAATTGGTGCAACACTATGGAAAGCAGTATGAATGATTCTCAAAAAATTAAAAAATATTACTATCTATTATCTAGCAATTTTACTTCTGAGTATAATATTTATATGAAGAAATTAAAAATGCTAATTCAAAAATATATATGTATCTCTATGTTCATTGAAGCATTATTTAGAATAACTGAGGTATGGATGCATCCTAAGTGTCCATTGATAGATGAAATATAAAGAAAATGTGTTTCATATTGTGTGTGTGTGTGTGTGTGTGTGTGTGTGTGTGTGTGTGTGTGTGTAAAATGGAATATTACTCAGACATTAAAGAGAAAGAAATCTTATCATTTTTGACAACATGGAGGGATTGAAAAGGTATTATACTAAGTGCAATATGTCAGAAAAAGACAGATATTATATGATTTCATTTATATGTGGAATCTGAAACACAAACACAAAAAATGAACAAATGAAACAGAAACAAATTTATACATACAGAAAACGAACTGATGGTTGAGGGATGGGTAAAAAAATAGATTAAGAAGTACATATTGACAGTTATAAAATAGTCACAGGAATATAAATTATAGCATAAGGAATAGAGTACATAGTTATTATAATAACTATGTACAGTGTCAGGGGAGTACTAGATTTAATGGCAGGAATCACTCATAAATTATATAAATGTCTAACCACTATGCTATACATCTGAAACTAACATAATATTGAATGTCAAATATAATTAAAAATAATGAATTGATCATAAGAATAAAAATAAACAAGAAAAGGATAAAGAATAAAATGTGATAGACATGAGAATCAAAACTTCTTAGCTGGTGAACCCTTCCTAGTACAAATACATGTTATGTTATTCAGGAATGTTTTATAGTTTTCTGTGTACAGTTTTTAAAGTTTTTTGCTGCATTTGTATTTATATATTCATAAATGTTGCATATTTTAACGTTATTTGTAAAAATAAAAATAATAAAAAAGGAAAAACTAATAAACACTTCAAACTGAATTAAATACTCTCTAATACGCATTTGGGAATATGAAAGAATAATGTCACCTTGAATGATAAATTCAAAAATTAAGGAAATAGACAATAAAGCATTAATAAAGGAAGCAAGATATGATTAAATCATGAAAATACAGCAGATAAGTACAAAATTACATCAAATAATAAAAAAGTTACATGATTCCCAATAAAAAATTAATTTCAATAAATATTTAATAAGGGGCACTGAAGCAAAAAAAGAAATAAGAGATGGACTTAAAATAGAAAAAGCAAAAAGGTTCATAGATAAAGTATCTGAAGTAGAAGAAAGAGAAACAGGATCCAATTTATGTACAATTGAATACCTTGAAGAGAAAAAACAAAACAAAGAAAAAGAAATAATACTAGAAATATAGTCCAAGAAAATATTACAGAAATAAAACAAAAACCAAATACCAAGGGAAATTAGCACATTAATTCCTAGTAATACTCTAGTAAAACAATTAGATTATATATAAATAAATAATCCTCAAAGCCTTTTTCTCATGAAAGTACATGCAAACAAGGCAACAGTAGGTATGCTCTAAGAAACATTCAAAGAAATAAAGTATGAATCAAAAATTTTATATCTAGTCAATGTATATTCTAAATATCAAGATATGTTTAAATATTCAAGAACTTGGTTAATTCTGCAACTACGAACCCTTTTGAATAATATTCTAAAGCAGTGGTTCCCAAACTTTTCCACTTTTGTACCCCTTTTAAACCCATTTCTATAAATTGTACCCCTTGTTGTTATAATAGCTGTTTTTAAATACTGACACTTGTTCAGTGCCTATTTTAATATAAAATAGTGGAAATGAGGTAATAAGTTAGGAAAGAAAAATTACTATAATAAAAGTACAAACCACAAATTTAATTTCATAATATTTGTAACATAACTAAATATTGACAATAATCATCAAGTATTTAAATTAAACATTAAAGAAAAAAAACTACTTGAAACAAATCACGATTAAAGACAACACACTACCTTTTACTCAGCCAATAATTAACTGATCAAACCATCTGGCTATGGATGTATTTATATGTTTGGGGGAATTCTAGTAACATCCAAATACACTGTTCTGAAACTCTGCAAAATGATTGGTAGAAGAGTGGTTTGGTGGAAATGTTTATAGCCATGCCCTCATCAATCATTATTCACTAACATGATCTGATTTTAAAATGTCTCTGTTAATGGTAATTCAAACTTAACGTTTATTGTTCCATATAACTAATGTTTTTCATTCTTTTACTTTACTTGTTTTTCATCATTACTAATTATTTTTTTGCATACCCCTGAATGACCCAGTATGTACCCCAGGAGCACTCATACCACCACTTGGGAACCAATATTCTAGAGGATAATTTTCATTTAGCAGAGTCAATGAAGACAATTTGTTTTTTTAAGCTGAAAATTTAATATATTTGGTAATAAATCTAAAAATTAAAAATAAAAATATAAGAAAATATAATGTAATGCATTGTTTTACATCCTATGTGTAATTTACTCTAACATTTTGTATTAATATTGCTGAATGACTTTTAAACAATTAAAAGAAAAATGTTTACAATATGGCCCACAAAGCACAGCCCAAATATGCAATATACACAACTGATTCATTTAAACAAGGTTTCTGGGAAAGTCTAAAAATAAAGACATGTTGCCATGACTGCCACCTGTCATTAAGGCAGATACCACAAATCCTCTTGCAATCAGTAAGAGAAAGAAAGGGTTGGTTGGTGCTCAACTGCTGATTGATGAGCTACCTCACCAATGTCTGTAGGGAGAAAAGAAGCATGTCTTCAAGTTGAAGTGGAATAAGCTTCCTGTTGTCTTTTACATGAATGAAGCTATAAAACTGGGACTAGCCATGAATCTAATATTTTCATTTTCTCTGGTATCCTACTAGCTGCATTCAACACATCCTATAACTTGAAACTAAGTACCAATGTGGTGGGTAGTACAAGGGCACAAATAGAGAGAACTCCAGCAGTAATAGAAAAAAAAAACTTCTAAAATATGGAAAGGGTGGAGAACTCTTGTTTTTCTCTCAAGTTTTCTTTTCTTCATTCTCTCATATCCCAATCCCAGGCAATCCAATGGCAATAATAGAAGCAATAACAGTTGCCACAAAAGCCTGTAAGTCCCACATTTCTGAATGAGAGGAATCTTACTCTGTGATTAGAGGAGTTATGGTTCCAAAAAACAACAAATTTATTGCTGTTTCTCCCTTTCTGTACTCCTGCAGCTTGGTCCTAGACATGGATATAGTCATAGGGAGTATATAGCAGAGTGATAAAACTAAAATACCAGCTTTTTTACTAGAAGATCAAAAGAAGAAGTCCCAGGGAACAAGAAATACGAGGGAGATAGTGGAGTGGAAAAAAATAAGGAATGTGATGCCATTAAGTTTTTTTATGAACTCCTGGGATCACTCCAGAACTGTACATATGTGAATCTGATATTAAACAGCATACTGAATTATTTGAGAACAGCAGTCAAAAACAGACATGCACACAGATGCCAGACTAGTCAATAAGTGGCACACTCTGGGGACAGTGCTGAAATTAAAACCCCAATGCACAGAGGATTTATTATAAATCTCAGCCCAAACCAAACCAAATTGATTGCCTGAAAAAACAAACAAACAAAAAATGCAATTCTCTATAAAATTAAATAAAGCCCGAAGTCTCTTTAAATAATATTCAAAAAATGCAGGATACAATCCAAATTACTCACCATAAAAATAATCAGGAAAATCTCACCTCCTGCTAAAAGACACTCAACAGATACTAACACTGAGAAAATACAAATGTTGATATTATCTGACAAGGATATAAAATCAGCTATTATAAATATGCTCAAAGAAGTTGTGAAATGAATGAAAAGGTTAAAAGTCTCAGCAAAGAAATAGAAGGTATAAAGAAGAGCTGAAGGTAATATTAACTGAAAAATGCAATAATCAAAATTATAAACTGGATGAAATGGCGATGACAGAAGAAAGAATTAGTGAACTTGAAGATAGACCAATACAAATTATCTGAACAGCACAGAGAACAAAAATAACAGTAGGGATGGAATGGGTAGTGGGAGACAAACAGAGTCTCAGGGAGCTGTGAGAAAATACCAAGAAGTCTACCATTTGTGGCATTGGAGTTTCAGAAGAAGAGACTAAAGAGCGTAATGAAGTAAAACATTTTAATAAATAATGACTTAAAACTTCTCAGGTTTGTTGAAAGATATAAAGATAAAGATTCAAGAAGCTGAATGAACCCAAATAGCATAAACCATACATATACAAAAAAAAATCATGTCCAGATATATCATCATCAAATCAATGAAAATTATAGACAAAGAAAACACCTCCATATCTTGAAGACAGCCAAAGAAAAATGATGCATTATTAACAGAACAACATTTGAAAGACTAGGGGTTTTTTATAAAGAAAAACATTGAATTCATATGGATTTAGAATAATATTTTAAAAAGTATTTAAGGAACAGAGCAATCACAGAAAATAAATATTAAAACAAAAGACATAAATTCAAGCATAATAATTATATTAAATATAAATGGCCAAATCTTATCACTTAAAAGACAGAATTTGTCAGAATGACTATATGCTCTTTACAAGAAACTCATATCACATATATTGATATAGATAAGGTAAAAGTTAAAGAATGAATAAGGGTATACTATAAAAACACTAACAAAAAGAAAACTAAAGTAGCTATGTTAATATCATATAAATTAGACTTGAGAGCAAAGGAAATTACCAGGAATAAAGATCTTACATATTAATAAAGGGTCACTTTCACAAATAAAACATCAACATCCTAAACATGTATGTACCTAACCAGAGCTTTTAAAAAATAAAACAAAAACATAAAAGAACTGAAAAAAAATGACACTTATTATCGTAGGCTTTACAACTACTTTTTCAGTAATTGATAGCAGTAGTAGGCAGGAAACAAATAAGATTACAGAAGATCATAAATATATTCTTCACCATCTGAATCCATTTGAGTTTATAGAACAACAATAATAGAACACACATTATTTTTAAGTGCACTTTACATTTACCAAAATAGATGACAGAAAAATTCATAGAAAAAGCCTTAACAAATTTAAAATAATTAATCACATAAATTATATTATCAAACAACAAAAAATTTAAACTGAAAATTAATGACAGAAAAATAAAAGAAAAATCTTCAATATATTGAAATAAAACACTTCTAAATAATCTGTAGGTCAAATAAAAAATCTCAAGAAAAATTTTACAATATTTTAAAGTAAACAAAAATTAAAATACAACATATCAAAATTTGAGATGCAGTTAATCAATAATTAGATAAAAATTTATAACATTAAAAGCTAAATACTGAATGTAGACCACTATTTGAAGTGCTGCCATAGAGATTTGTAGTCATTTAGTGAAAGAGGTAAAATAAATTGGTATTTGTTGAGTCTTTACTTTCTTTTGCCCATGCTTTCTTATTTTGCCATTATAAATAATCTGGAATATAAATATTCTCATTTTATTTATTTTATAAATAAGGAAACTGAAGCTCATAGAAGCTAATTTTCCCTAAATCACACAAATCCATTGTCAAGGCTATTTTAGCTGCTCAGTAAGATTATGATTAAGTGATTAAAATACTGAATAAATAATCAATCAATGCATGAATAGAGAACTAGATGGATGGATGAACTAACAGATGAAGATACATATATAAAGGTGACAGGTAGAAAAAATAATTTTTAATTATTTTGATTAAAATAATTAAAAATTTTGATTAAATTTTGATTAAAATGCTCTGTATATAAAACTTGTGGAAAATTCAGTCCTCCAACTATACAGGTGTTTGAAAAACTGCACATAATAATCAATATCTAGTATGCTTGTTAGAGCCATGTATACCCAACTTCCTTCTTAGAAGAGCCTAGATTTGTTGGTCTATGAAGGAAAAATGAGTGTCTGTCATGCTACCCAGGTGATTTTTATACCAAGGAAAATTAAGAACAGGTTGTAATATACCATACTTACAATAAAAATGTAAGTGATAAAAGGGGCTGCCTCACTCTTCTGGGGATTATTTCAGATCACAGCAATACAGAAAAATTCATCAAACCCCATTCAGTAAAAAAATTGTTATATGATTAATGTTGCAGTAGCTCCTAAGAATAGGAGTGGTTCAGTGATCAGCTGATGAACTCTGCTATGTCTGTGAAGGTATGAATCATTACCGAGATGTTGAATCTGCTATAGGCAGAAAGAGGTCAGGTTAGTAACCTGTCACACTCTCTCAGGCTGCTTGTGTCTGAGCCTGACATAAGTCCCTCAAATTGTCTTTCATTATTTTATTTAACAAATATTTCTGGAAATACAATAATTTAAATTTTCCTGAGACATGTATTTCAATTTTTTTTGGTGGTCATATAAAGTGAGCATTAGTTTTAGAAGAAGCCCAGCCAACTATCCAAATTTGCCTTTCTCCACTCTTTATTACTTAGTTCATGAATTTAGCAGAAAAATATTAATTTTGTACCATGGTGTGACACCTCTAAAAATGTTCTGTCACCAAAATAAAAATGTGACTTATTCTCATTGTGAGGATATGATCTAAAAGCCCCATAAAGTGTGATTTGGAAATATTTACAAATGATATATTTCTAAATCACAAATTTTCATATTTGTGAGAATTCTTGAGTTTGATCTCTCCAGAATATTGAAGGTCTATACCATATTATCTCATTTATACCTAAAATGGCACACATAAAAAATAAACATTGGAAATACCCAGAATTTAAAGAAAAAAACTATGATTATTAAATATATATATATATATTTTTTAAAGGATTAATCATTAATCTGTGGTAAGTTCATTAGTTTTACTTGAGTATTTTTCACTTGCTTTTGAATATAATGGTTTAGCTTCAGACTGGGAGTATTATGTTCAATAGAGAAATTTTTCTCTGACCTAACAGCAGCAAGAGTTAATACACAGCATCAAGAGATATTAAGTGATGGCATTACATTATATATTTCAATAAGTGTCCTGAAATCAGAAGGGTTGTCACTGATTTAATAAGGATTCAATTATTACAATATAGAATATATCTGTGAGATATCTATTAACTAACCTAATAAGATTTGTGGATATAGAGCAGGTATTTTTGCTTGCACATATTAAAGAATAAAAAAACAGGTTACATCATGGCTCCTCAAAACTTGTTAGTGGCACACTTTATTCTCAGGAGAATAAATATTTTTCATGTATTCCAAAGTTTTTCATTTTAAGCTAGTGAAGAGCATCATTAATCAATCATGTCTCTATTTCCAATGCCAACTTCAGGAATCCACTATTGATCCTGAAATGAAAAATTACTGACAAAGTTGTTTAATGTAAATTCTGTAAACTAAGTTTTAATGTAAATTCTGAAAACTGTTTTAATGTAAATTCTGTGAACTCTCAGTTCCATATTCCTTCCCCCAGTTGCCTAATATATACAGTTTACCTTTTGTAACTCTACTTGCTTACTGCACCCACCAGCCTCCATCCCACCCCTATAACAGTCTGAAAAAAACTTGTTGGTGGGTGCTCAGACTTTGGAGACTGTAATTCCTCTGAAACCCCCAGCATAATAAAGCTGGTTCTCCGACCTTCTGAGTGTCATTTGACTTTTTCAGTTATTTTTCCTGCTGCAACATTTTAGTTCTCTGACTGGGAAGCCAATCATGCTGGCCCATTGCACCACTGGCATGGCGATGGAAGCCAATGGGCCCCAGAAGTCCTACCAAGTCAAACGAGGTGGCGCCACCTGAAACCTTTATGGGCCTCCTTCCCAGGGGAGGGGGGCACCGTGTCCAAGGCAACCTGAACATGCCAGACTTCATGGAGGGACAGACTAACCTCTTCAGGAAGCAAGACCCCGGATAAGGTAAGGTCCCAGGACCAAAGCCCTAGTCAGGCCAATCTTTAGATGAAAGAGGAGCTTGATCACTTCCCAAACTTTCCACTGCAAGATGTCAGGTAGGGAAAACTCAGGGGCTGGGAGAGATATGTGATAATCTCTGTGCAATTGGATGTGTGACTGTGTGACTGCTTCTGTGGCTCCATGCAACAGCTAAGGAGTCTGAGTGGGCCCAAACCTGTGGTTCTGTGGTGACATCATAAAGCAAAATGGTAACTTGTTCTCTCAGAGACAACCAGGCCCAGGGTTTATATGGGTTCAACTTAGCCAAGACACACCTGAAAGTCATGCAAGGGATGAAGCCAGGCAGGCATCTGAAAGGTCCCCTCCAGGGGCTCCCCTCCTTTGTTTGTTTTGTGTTACCAGACATGGAAGGGCACCTGAGAGAATCCCATTAGGTATATAAAGAAATGGGGCCCAGTCAGTCCAAGCCAACTGCATTAGATTGTATGCTCAAGAACTTCAAGAAAGGTTATTCTGATGATTATAGTGTCAAATTGACATGAGGAAAACTTCAAACTTTCTGTGAAATTTACTGGCTCTGTTTCCAGGTTGACTAGCCACCAGAAGGAACCTTGGACCTCCCCAAGGTCTTTGCAGTTTATAAAGTGATTACTAGAAGTCCTGGTCACCCTGACCAGTTTCCCTACATAGACTCATGGTTGCAAATAGCATGAACTCTTCCTCCTTGGGTTTGGTTCTGCGTGAACAGTAAGGGACAGTGCAGGGTTTTAGTAGCTCAACCTCAAAAGTGGGGAAGACCACTGAAGCCAATTCATCAGGGAGATCCAGAGGAGGAACCAACCCCTCCGCCATATATCCTGCCAGCCCTCCCAGCACCTACTGCTCCCCTGGAACCAGTTGACCTGCCTGAGAGCCCCCCAAAATCAGTCTCCCCTTCTCATGAGCCAAAGCCCACCCAGTCAGACCTCCCACTGTCAGTCTCCCCTCCTCATGAGCTGGAGCCTGCCCAGCCAGACCCAGAACCCATTGGAAGAAGGTTACATGCAGTCACATACCAGATGCCCTTTCAGGAGACCCAGGGTCCCCAACACCTAATGCAGATGGCACCATTCAGCGAGGCCAACCTCTGTTATATTACCAGCTGTTCAGCACCACAGATCTCTTGAATTGAAAACGCCATATGCCATCCTACTCTGAGAAGCCACAGGCCCTTATTGACCTTCTGGAATAAATCTGCCAAATGCATCAGTCAACCTGGGATGATTGTCACCAATTACTCCTCATTCTATTCAACACTGAAGAGTGGAGATGCATCCTGACTGAGGCATGGGAATGGCTGCAGGAGCAGGCCCCAGTCAGCACAATTGACACTGAAGCATGGGCCCAAAATGCAGCACTGGACACCAAACCTCCCTGGGACTTCAACGTGGAGGAAGGAAGAAACACCTTGCAACTATATCGAGAGGCACTCCTCTGCAAGGGCAGGGCAGGAGCCAAGAAGCCCACTAACATGTCAAAGGTACACTTGGTAATTTAGAAAGTTGATAAATTTGCTACTGACTTTTATGAACACCTATGTGAGGCATTCCGGGTCTACACCCCATTCGATCTGGAGGCTGCCGAGAACCAATGGATGGTCAATGCAACCTTTGTGGCCCAATCTGCCTTGAATATCCACCACAAACTCCAGGGGTTGGAGGGATTCACAGGAATGAACACTACTCAATTGCTGGAAGTAGCAAACAAGGTATATGTTAACCGAGATCAGGAGGGTTGCAAGGAGGCAGATAAGAAGATGTGACAAAGAGTCTCCCTCCTGGCCACAGTTCTTGGGAACCCTGATCCCACTGTCAAACCTGGACCACCCCATAAAGGTGGAACTCTTGGGCATCGGCCCTTGAAGCCTGACCAATGCACCTATTGCAAGGAAATCAGTAATTGGAAGAACGAATGCCTCAACTGGAAGGCTATCCCAGGCCTAATCAGCTGCGTAGGCCCTGCAACCAGGAGGAAATACTACCCAGAACTTCTTGTCCACAATATGATTGAACTAGCTGGAACCAAATCAGAATAGGAGAGACTGGGCTTCATCAATCTGGGCCTCCAGGAGACCATGGTCAATATGATGGTAGTGGGACAATCAATGACTTTCATGATAGACACGGGGGCAGAACACTCAGTGGTCACCACACCAGTTGCACCCTTCACCAGGTGAGAAGTCAACATCATAGAGGCTACAAGCAAAAGCACAGCCTGCCTGTTCTGCAAATCCCAAACGTGTTGACTCGGAGGGCATGAGTTCCTCTATCTGCTCAAATGCCCTATCTCATTTTTGGGAAGAGACATATTAATCAATTTAGAGTCCCAAATAACCTTCACTCCCAAGGGGTCAAACAACCTGAAGCTGGGTACTACACTGGTTTTCATAATGGTGGTCACAGTTCCAAGAGAGGTGGAATGGAAGTTGCACACCCAAGATGGAGACAAACAAAACCACCCTGAACTATTAGAAGAATACCCATTGGTATGGGCTAGAAAAAAAACCCAGGACTAGGTAAAAATCATACACCAATCATAATAGATCTGAAGCCTGGGGCAACCCCTATGAGGCAAAAAAATATCATGTACCTAGGGAGGCTCAAATCAGAATACAAGAACATATCAGGAGGCTTAAAGTGGCTGGGATCCTTATAGAATGCCAATCCTCCTGGAATACTCCACTATTACCAGTAAAAAGGATGAACGGAGGTGGGTACCTGCCTGTACAGAATCTGCAGGCAATCAACAATGCCACTATCACCTTGCACCTGGTGGTCCCGAACCTTTACACCCTCATGAATCCCCTTTCACTTGGGGCAAGATGGGTCACTTGTCTGGACCTCAAGGATGGTTTGTGCCTAAGGGTGGCCCCAATCAGGGAGCCATTGTTTGCCTTCAAATGGAAAAAGCCACAAACTAGAAGGAAGATTCAACTCACCTGAACAGCCTACCCCAAGGCTTCAAAAACTCCCCACCCTGTTTGGTGAGGCATTGGCAGCCAACCTTGCAGACTTCCCTGGAGAGCAACTAAACTGCACACTGCTGCAGTATGTAGATGATGTCCTCCTGGCAAGTGACTCTCAGGAGAACTGCTACAACAGCACCAGGGCTCTACTACAGCTGTTAACTGACATGTAATAAAGTATCCTGGAAAAAGCCTCAGATCTGCTGGTCTCAGGTCTGCTATCTCGACTTTATCAATACCCATGGGCATTGCTCCCTGGGACCAAAAAGCAAACAGACTATCTGCTCGCTTCCCCCGCCTGAAAATAAGAAAATGTTTTGGGAATTCCTCGGGGCAGCAGGATTCTGCCACATTTGTATCTTAGAGAATTCAAAAATGACAAAACCTTTTTATGACGCCCTGACTGGACCAGAGAAGGAGCCCCTGAGATGGGAAAATGAACGAGTAGTTACCTTCCAGGAAATAAAGAGACTACTGACTTGCACACCAGTGCTAGGACTCCTGAATGTGAGCTAGGAATTCAACCTTTTGTCTGTGAAAAAGGGCACATGGCTGTGGGGGTCTTCACTCAAACTGTGGGACCCTGGCAAAGGTCAATGGCCTACCTGTCTAAGCAATTTGATCCAGTAGGTGCCAGATGGCTCCCCTGCCTCCAAGCTCTGGTGGCCATGGTCACTGTCATCCAGGAAGCTGACAAGCTGACTCTAAGCCAGAACATCCATGTGGAAGTCCCCCATGCAGTAATAGCCTTAATGAACAGCTGAGGCTATCAATGACTCACTAGTGCCAGAATGGCACAGTACCAAGGCCCACTGTGTGAGAACCCATGGGTCACATTGGAAAGAGTGAGCACCCTGAATCTGGCCACATTCCCTCCTACAGAGGCAAGCCCACATGACCCTAACTGTGAAGAAACCATGGATAAAATCTTCTCCAGCTGGCCTGACCACCTGACCTGGTACTTTTCACCGACAAGAACAGTTTTATCCAAAATGGGGAACAAAATTCGGTTATGCAATAACTACTCAGAACTGAGTCATCAAGATTGAGGCATTGCCACAAGGATGGACAACCCAAAGAGCTGAGCTATGGACCCTAACTCAGGTGCTCAGGTATGCAGAGGGAAAGAAAGTCAACGTCTACACTGACTCTAAGTATGTCTTCACCACTTTACATATACATGTGGCCATTTACAAAGAAAGAGGGCTACTTATGGAGGGAGTAAAGGAGATCAAAAAGTAAGAAGAAATTCTCCAGCTACTTGAAGCTGTTTGGCAACCAAAGGTGATAGAAAGGAGAGAGCAGTTAAACACTGCAAAGGACACCAAAGTGGGACTGACTTGATGAGTCAGGGGAACTGCCTGGCAGATCAGGCAGCACAAGAAGCTGGTGTCCAGACCAGGATAGTCCCAAACCCAGACCTGGCCTCCAAGGTACTTTTAGCATCAAGCCTACCAGAAAATTTGAGGTACACTCCAGAGGAAGACCAATGAGAAAAGACCAAAGGAAGCACCTGAACTAATGAGGGCTGGTGGCAACTACCAGACTGGAGACTTTTCATTCCCAGAGAATTAGCTTATCACATGGTCAAACAATACCATGACCTGACTCATTGGGGAAGGAAAACTCTCAAAAAGAAACTCACCAGATATTACTACATTGCCAGGCTCCCAGCCCTCTGTGCCCAAATTAGCACTAGATGTACTAGTTGTGCTAAAAATAATGTGGGACAGGGTCTTAAACAGGTCCCAGGAATTTAGATTACTGGGATGTCCCACATTGAAGACATAGAAATTGACTTTACTGAGGTAAAGCCATGTTGAGGCCATAAATATCTAGTTGTCTTAGTCTACACATACTCAAAGTGGGTCAAGGTACTTTCCCACTTACACTGAGAAGGCACAAGAGGTTGTGAAGACCCTACTGAGAGAAATAATACCTCACTGTGGACTTCCCCTTTTAATAGGATCAAACAATGGACCTGCCTTTGTATCCTATGCTGTCCAAACCATAGCAAAATTTCTGAAGATCAACTGGAGGTAGCACATTGCTTACAGGCCTCAAAGCTCAGAGAAAGTTGAACACGTGAACATAACCCTCAAGACCATGCTAGCTAATGACTCCCATAGGTGGACTTACTACCTCTTGTCTTAACATGGGTGTGATGTGCTCCCAGACCCTCAGGATATTCCCCATTTGAAATTCAACATAGGAGACCCTTATCTATCATCAGTAGACTTAAGGGAGACCCTCAGCAACTAGGGGAACTAGGTCTGTCAGTCCTACTCCAGAGGTTAGGAAAGACCTTTCACACAATAAGCCATGCTATCTTAGACTGGGCCCCATTCCCTTTAGGAAACCAGGTCGACCCCCACCAGCCAGGGGATATATTCTGGGTTAAGGACTGGAAAAAGGAACCCCTATAACTTCCACACATGGTTATACTGGCTACTCTGACTGCTGTTAAAATTGCAGATACAGCACCCTGGATTCACCATACTCAGGTCAAAAAGGCTGATGCTAGGGACCCATCAGAGAACTGGATGACCCAGGTCAATCCTGCATGACCATTGCAAATAACATTTTGGAAGGTGTCGGATTCCAGCCCAAGACCAAGCAAAGGATGCAAAGGACCTCAACTGACAGCACCTGGAAGTTCAACAAGCGGTAGAACTGTAATGACCTGCCAGCCACTCCTTCTAGCCAGTGCTGGGATCCTGACTCTGCTCTTAGCTACAGGACTGATTGGGAGCGCCCCTGTACACTGGGGCCTATTGGAAAGACTGTTACTATTGCTTGATTGTTTAACCATAGTAATATGCTTGCTACTCACAATATGTTGAGGAGTTTTCCTTCTAACCAGGCTTTTTACAGGTTCATTATCAGGCATGTACTGCTAACCCTCACAGAGGGCCTTACCCAACATTGGGCAAACAATACAGTCATCAGGATGATACAGGCAATAGTCACGCAAATGTTCTCTTTCTTGAACCACTCCCACTGGGTATGTCATCAACAGCCTGCCCCAGGAAGGATCCCTCTCTTTTCAGGGATCCTGGCAAACCTGACTGATATCCACCAAAACTGTATACACTAGGCCAATAAGACCTTCTTCAACCCAACCCTCAGCTACACCATCTAATACCCTGCAGACCCTTCAATCTGCTTCTCAATAGATAGGCCAGTCATATAGACCAACACACTGTACCCTGAAGTTCAAGGGATCCTTCCCACCTGTGAGTCTCCAAGTATCTCCTCCATTGTGCCCAAACCCTAGAAACCTATGTGCACCTTCTTCTGGGTGGGGAAACATCCATCACTTTCCCAAATAGCACTCTCATTGATCAAATTAAGTACCAGGCAAAATACTCACTCAACCTAACCAACTATTCCTTGACTTACAATGTCTCAAAACTCATCTGCAATCTGACCATACCTCTTGCACATGACTGACCATCACTTGAGTTACCCAAGCTCTTCAAGCCCTTATCCAAACTTTGACTAGAATTTCAAGCAGATACCTTAGATGCCCTCACAAAGGGAACTCTAATGTCCCATACTCAGGCTTAGGTCCTTCTTGGCTAACAGACCCTAGCCTTAGTCCCCTAGTTTATCATTCCACCCTGGGGTTACTCTGTCTGCCCCCTGGTCTTATGTTACTTGGAATCCTCACCCTAGCCCATTTAGGAGGGAACCCACTGTGGGGGATAACCATGGCATGCATCGACCTCACAAGGACAGGAGTTCTATGGGACATAAGATACATGCTCCCAACTGAGTCAGCCATCACCATACATCCTATGCACCCTCCCAAATTGTCCCAAGTTAAGAGGGTCATTGGGACTATAATTGTGGAGGTTGCTACAGACATCTCAGCAATTAGGTTAGTATTTGGGGTCATTTATAATGCCTTCACTGCCAAGAATATAAAGGCCACTACGTCTGAAATCACCCAGGAGAAAATTTTTAGTTATTCTCCCGGTCCTTAGATTCTTTAGTATGTATGGTCATAGATAATCAGATAGCCTTAGACTACTTGCTTGCTAAAGAAGGAGGGGAGTCTGTGCAATGACAAGCACCTCCTGTTGCTTCTATATCAATGCCACTGGACAAATAAAAGAAATGACCCAATGTATCCTAGAGAATGCAGCCTGGTTAAAAGAACTTGGGGACACATATCACACGGACCCCTGGATATGGACAGGGCTAAGGACTTGGGACTCATCGCTATTACCCCTTGTCAGACCCTTGCTAATGATTCCACTAGCCATCACCCTAGGACCCTGCATCTTCTGGGGCTTCACTCAGCTCACTGAGACTATGGTCAATAGGGTAACCAATACTCAGATCCTAGCCCCAAAGGGATATCGACCCATAATGTACGATGAGTCAGAAATGTATAATGATGCCTCATAAACAGAGTTATAAGGGCATCGAAAGGGGAAATGAAATAAAAAATTACTGACAAAATTGTTTAATGTAAATTCTGTAAACTCCCGCTTTCATATGTCTTCCCCCAGTTGCCTAATATATGCATTTTAGCTTTTGCAACCCTGATTGCTTACTGCATCGGCCAGCCCCCACCCCAACCTTATAAGAGTCTGAAAAGCCTGCTGGGCAGGACTCAGACTTTGGAGACTGTAACACCTTTGAGCCTGCTGGCATAATGAGACTGGATCTCTGACCCTCTGAGTGTCATTTGACTTCTTTGGTTATTGGTCCTGCCACAACCATCCAAGAAAATTATCATAGAAGAATCCCAATCCAAACCAGCCAACTTGGGGAAGAACTAAGTTTGAGAAGAGTGATGATATGAACCAAGGACAAAGAAGAAAGAATACCACTACACAACTACTAGAATATTAAAATTAAAAAGACTTACAGTACCAACATCGGCAAATGGATAAAACAATTGGAACCCTCATTGGTGGTAGAGTGTAAATTGGTTCAACCACTTTGGAAAATTGTTTGGCAATAATGCTAAACATACATGTATCCTATGTCCCAACAATTCCACCCTTAGATATATATACATGAGAAATTACTACATATGCCTACACACAAAAAAAAAATACTTGTACTTTAATACTCAGAATGACTTTATTTATAATAGTTAAATGTACAATTATGGAAGAATGGGTAAATAAATTGTGATAGTTAACATAGTAAAATACTACACAGCCAACAAAATTAGAACAAGATACTAATATATGCTATAATATAGATAAAATATCAAAAGCTTACATCCTATGAAATTTTATTTACATAAAGTTCAGGGTAGTTTTTGGAGTGATGATAATATTCTAAATCTTTATCTAGGTGGTGATAATATTAGTGTACGCATATGTAAGAATTTACCAAACTGTTCCCTTAATATGAGTACACTGTACTCTAAATTAATTATTATTTGATAAAATATAAAATGATAACATAAAATAGGAAAAGAGCAAGATGTGTTCAGAGATTGGAGATTACTATAAGAGGTTCATAAAGTTTTTTAAAAATCTCCTTTGTTCTTTATGTTAACTTTTACTGCTTACTGTTGTAGTTCCTATATAGATACGTGTTAAGGATTCTTTGCAAAAGAGTTCCCTTTCCTTAGAAGGTCTAATAAAACTAATTTGGAATTAGAGGAAGAAGAGTAGAATACATATATTCATAAACTTCTTGAGGTACAAAAGTAACCTGATCTAGATAACAAGAGAAAATTACTACTGAGTCATTCGAGGTTGATGCTCTCATTTTTAATTAAGAGTATTACTAGAATGCCTAGAGGAATCACTTGAGCTTGTCTCAGAGACCTGATAAGGTAGCTCTAACCAGAAGCAACAACCAGTAAAGATTGGGGATTTGGGGTTCCAGTAATCTCTCTCTCTCTTTCTCCCCCCATCCCTCCCTCTCTCTGTCTCTAAAACACAGCCAATAGAATAATTCTTCTCAAGGTTTTTTTTTTTGGCTGCAAAGAATACAAGCTACCACAAGTAATAAAGATTATTGAAAAAAAATGGAAAGGAATTCCATACAAATCTAAATAGAAAGAATAGCAGGATCTCACAGGATATAAAGTGACAATCAGAAAGCTATTAATAATCAGAAACAGACCAAAATACCTTCTCTTTTCCTTTCTCTCTTTGCCTTGCTTTTCTTTGTATGTCTATGATTCTCTCACTAGAGAGTTGCCTTGTCTACATGCAGGTCTGTTTGTTCAACATGACCATAATTAAATGAGTGGCAATGTAGCAACTTCAAACCCTGAGTATAGCTCTTTCCACATAAACAGTTTACTCTCTGTCACTGTAGGTTTAATTAGTTATGGATCATACAACTCTGTTAAAATTTCAAGATCTGAAAGTTGTATTAATTCTCAGGGACTTCTATATCAAGATGCTACATTGAATGTAGGATAAAATTTCACAAATTGACACAAAAATGCTATTAAAGCAAATATACATGTATGTGTATATACATTTCAAAACAAACACATAAAAATCTTCATGAAAATGTTTATATAAGCTTTATGTATAATCACCAAAAACTGGAAGGAAACAAAATGTTTTACAACAGGTAAATGGAAAATAAAATGGTGTACCTGCATAATGAAATGCTATTCAGCAATAAAAAATATTTTATTTGGGTATTAAGCTACACAGAAGTAAGAATGAATCTTAAATGCATATTTTTTAACAAGTAAAAAAAGCCACTCTGAGAAAGCTACATACTGTATGATTCTATATATATGACATTCTGGAAAACTCTATATACAGCAAACAGGTCCGTAGTGAAATCTTGGGTAGAAGAGAAGATTGAAGACGTGAAACAGAAGAGATTTTTTTTTAGAATAAGAAACTCATATTCTGCATGACAGAATGATAAATACCTGATTCTATGAATTCATCAAAAACTGTACAACTTCACTGTACAGCCTGAATCTCCATGTATGCAATGAAAAAAACATCGTTTAGGGGGCCTGTGATCCAAGGAATGGAGTGCAGATTGTGACAAATAAATTTAACTTTATTACAAATGTATGATATAACCTCATTGAAGGGGATGGGGCAAAAGGTGCTGACCTAAGCAACTTTGGAAGTGAGTGAAGACTATAAGGCTAAAGGCAAAGACAACAGTACATATCTGCTGTACTTAGGTTAATAAAATTATTTCCTATGGAGATACATATTAACAATTCTAAAACCATATGTATACTAAAATTGCACAGTTAAGTTAATGGATGGGGGATGGCAGTAGTCAGGAAAAAGATAGAGACATGAAAAAGAAAGCAAGAATTACTCCTGTTGCAATGGATTAGTTATTCAGTATGAACTTATGTTTAGCTTTATACACAAAGAGATGTGTATATTATACAAAAACACTTATAGGCATGTATATGTGAGGCCTGACAATTAAGTTTGCAAACTTGCCACCCTGTGCTTACATTGGCAGCACTGTACAAATTACTGGGCAAGGTTTCATAACTTTGGTATATCTGTGTCTCAAAGCTGTGTTTGTGTCAACATGTGGCAGTATCTTGCTAAATGATGTTCATTACTGTTGTGTGTTATTGAAGGCTTCCATGAGAATGTCAAAGCTTGAATTAGAGCAATGAACAAACATTAAATTTCTTATTAAACTTGGCAGTAAAGTTCTACAGTTTTTGATGAATTCATAGAATCAGGAACATGCTAGTTCAAGTTTATGAGGATAATGCCATGAGAAAAATAGCAGTGTACAAATGGATTAAACATTTTTCTGAGGAGAAATTGTCACTAATGAAAAAAAGTCAGGGTAGCCAGGAACAAATTGAACTGATGAAAACATTGCAATAATTCATCAAATTGTGCATCAAAATGTTGGCTGACTGTGAAAAGCATAGCAGACCAAGAAAACATTGATAGAGAAACAGTTAAGAAAATCTTAATTGAAAATCTTGGCATGAGAAAGGTGTGTGCAAAAATGAACCTGAAGTAGCTCATTGATGAACAAAAGCAAAGGAGAGTCAAAGTTTGCCAAAACCTTTTGGAAAGGCAAGACAAAGTTTTGGGTCATGTTATTACTGATGATAAAACATGAGTGTACCAATACGACCCTGAAACAAAGCTTCAAAGTGCACAATGGAAGTCAGCCAATTCTTTACTACCAAAAAGCTTCCATCAGTTCAAATCAAGAATTGAATGATATTGCAAACCTTTTTAGAGATTAGAACAATTGTTCATTATGAATTTGTACCAACTGGACTAACAGTCAACCAATTTTACTATTTGGAAGTGCTGAAAAGGCTGCATGAAAAAGTTCAGTGAAAACAACCTGAACTTTCCACCAATAACTCATGGCTTTTGCATCACAACAATGCACCATCTCACACGACAGTGTCTGTGAGAGAGTTTTTAGCCAGTAAACAAATAACTATATTGGAACTCTCTCCCTACTCACTTAATCTGGCTCCCAGTGACTTTTTTCTTTACCCAAAGATAAAGGAAATATTGTAAAAAAGACATTTTCATGACATTCAGGACATCAAAGGTAATGCAATGACAGCTCTGATGGCCATGCTACACTTGGACCCGTGTAGCTCAGCTGTCTAATTGGGTTCTTGTTCTTTGCAAGCTCCAAAAAGAGTTCTAATATTTCTTTGAAGAATGGACTAGTGCTAGCGTTGGTACATAAGCTTCCTAAAGGGAGTACTTTGAAGGTGACCTTAGTGATATTCAGCAATGAAGTATGTAGCGCTTTTTCTAACATGAGTTCATGAACTTAACTGTCAGATTGCATACATAAATTAATGTACAAAAATACATTTCTTTTTTCTGTCAGCTGGGAGAGCCTAGAAAAAACAAACCTCAGTAACAACAATCACACCAAGCATCACAGATCTTGCTTTCTAATACCATTCTCCAATAAAAGAAACCAGGAATCTTTGGGTAAATGACTGAGTCTAATATTAAGCCAGAGAATATACATGATGATGCTAGGGTATTTTGTGGTACCAGAAAGTGAGTTTTCCAAAAAGAAAAGTAAAACCCACAATAATGGGGGTACATTAAAAAATGCAGAGACCAACTGAAACAACTCCCATAGTCAAAGCTATAGCACTAAAAGCAACAATATAAAGTAATGTAGTATTGGATTATAATGTAAAGTATTAAATATTCATGAGTCCATAAAGTCATGTGAGGGCTGTTTAGAAAGTATCCAGCTACAAACCATTCTCTTATATTGAAAATAGCTGGATTTATTCTGAACAGCCCTTGCAAATAAATGATTGATTAAATGAATAAATAAATTGAGTACAACAGAAAAAATTTTTCATATAAAATTCCAAATAACTTATGCAGCTATTTTTTTCCTTGTGGAGATAGAGCATAATTCTACCCTTCTTAAGTATCAACTGCATATCGTGACTACTTTCCCAAAAGAGGGGGAAAAAGTAACTTCATAGCAGGCATGTTCAACCTGTTGCCCAGGAAAGCTTTGAATGTGGCTAAGCACAAATTTCTAAAACATGAGAATTTTTTGTTACCTTTTATTTTTAACTCATCAGCTATTGTTATTGTTAGTGTATTTTATGTGTGGCCCAAGACAATTCTTCCAATGTGGCCCAAGGAAGCAAAAGATTGGACATCACTGCTTTACAGCAAGTAAAGCTGACAGACACTGCCTCCACCAGGAGATCAAGGTTAATATCAACATTGATATGTCATATTGACAATATGTACCCTTGCTATGATGTTATGAGAATACCCTCTCTCTCTTTGTGGTCTTCCTTCCAAACATTCATAGTCCCATCTAGTTTTGAGAAAAACATCAAATTCCAACTGAAGGACATTGTATAAAAATACCTAACCAGTACACCTCAAAACTGTCAAAGTCATCCAAGACAAGAAATGTCTGGAAAACTGTCACGGCCAAGAGGATCCTAAGGAGGTATGATGGCTAAATGTAACATGATATTGTGGATGGCATCCTGGGACAGAAAAAGAACATAGGTAAAAACTAAGGAAATATGAATAAAATGTGGATTATAGTTATTTAACAGTGGATTAATATTTGTTCAGTATATTTTAACAAATATGCCATGCTAATAAAAATTGTTAACATTTGGGGGATGGGCTATTGGGTATATAGGAACTCTCTACTATCTTTACAATTTTTTCTAAATCTAAAACTATAATGAACTAAAAATTTTTCAAGAAAATACACAATAGCTTAATAGCAAGAAAGAGAAATCTCTGTGTGAGAGAAATAAAAGGCAATCCATAGCTGTACACAGAAGCTGAAGGATATGACCAAATCTATACCCAGAAATTGAGCTTAGGAATGCCCATCAGAAATACCAGCTAAAGAGACAGAACCAGGCATCCCATATAATCTGGAATCCAGGAATACCTTGTAAATTCACTTATAAAATCCCAGATATTCTTATCCTCTAGATTGGAAATTAGACTCCTAGGTAATGAATATAAAATGTGTAACTTGTGTGAGTTCAGAACATGAAGATCATGTTTGACTAGATACAGACACTGAATTATACCTGAATATGGCATATAAACCTGAGGAGATACATTTATATAAAAATTGACTTGGGGCCTGTGAAATCCATAGGACCAAACAAGGAAAGTGTGAAAATAGCCCCTTAGGCGATCCTTATATCCCAAGGCATAGGATGCAAGACGAACTCACAGCCAAATTTACAACACTGGTGAGAAAGTTTACTACCATGACAAATAGTCACCAGGCATAAACAATGGGGGAATTTACATTTTAGGATATACAAATAATAAAACAGCTTTAAAAAATGTCAAAATGCTGAACATAAAAGATATGGTCATTGATAAAAAAAATTACAAAATTGTTTTTATCTATGTTTCTTAACTCTGGTATTACATCATAACCACCTTTAAGCTTCAAAAATACCAATGTCCATTTTCTGACTCACATCAATTAAAGCAGAAACTCTGGGACAAGACCAGGCATTGATAAGTTGCTGTTGTTGTTTTTAATCTGCTGGGTGATTTTAAGATGCAACCAGTACTGTGAAGTACTTCATTAAATAAAGTACTATACAGAGCTGGAGAGAGAAATAATGGATAATAATAATCAAACTAGACATAGCTTGAGACAGAAAAGAAGAAAAGAAAGAGATGATTAAATATAAGTACATAATATGAGTTAAAAAACATGAAGGTTATAATGAGAGAAATCTGACATATAACTAATAAGCATTCTAGAAGGATAGAATAGAGAGAATGGTGGAAAAGAAATGTTGAAGAGAAAAATGATTAAATATTTTTTGAAATGAGAAAGTATATGAAAAGCCTTATTGGATACCAAGTAGATAAAATAATTCAGACCTAGACAAATCACAGGGAAATATTTAGAAGAAATAACAGAAGTAGTTATGGGTGGAGGACAATGAAGCATGCCTAATACTAATGTGTTTCTTATAAAAATAAAAAATAATAAAAAAAGCATAAAATGCCATTGTGGTATCAGAGCCTATTCTGGGTACAGCTGTGCTCAAACCAATACAAAATTACTTACTTAGCACTGACTGCTTGCAAGTGCCATCCTAGGAACTGGCAGACAGAATGATGAAAAGGACATAATTGAAGACCTCCAGAAAAGTGGGGCCAGGCATACATACAATTGTGGTAGATTGTACTGATAGTACCAATATGTCAACCCTCCCTGCATTCATCCATTTTGTCTTGTGACTTTATAGCTCTTTTCAGAGTTTATTTCCCAATGACTTAAAAATGGGCTTGACCTTAAGATATTCCGTGACCAATAGATTGCTTTGTACTTGAGGTATGCCTGTTCTGAGTCTAGGCATCAAAAAATCATGAGAGTTTTACTGCACTTCTACCTTTGATATGGGCCAAATGAAGGAGCCCCCGCTTCCTCACTATAGACTCCCTTTCCTAGGTCTTCACCTTTTTCCTAGTCTATAGTCTTAATTGTTTTCTTGATCAATTTTCCCAAGCTCCTCACCATCAGCAATAGACTGCCCCCAGCCAGAATAGGGGATTTGGGGCCTGCTTCCTGGGCCAATGCTTTTAAAACTATTAACTGAATTGATTTCTCCTCATCTAGGAGGTATCAGGATATAAGTAATACCCCAACAAGGCTTCCAGCCTATCCCAACCAAAGAAATCAACATGGTCTTTCAGGTGGATCTCAAGACCCCCACCTTCCCCTTTTAGATTAGATAGGGTGAGAACTCCATGGATCCCCAATAGGTAGGGACAACAATCACCTTCAGCAGGAAGCAGATACACAAGATGAGACTTCCAGTCCTTCAACTTCTCACAGAGATTTGCAGGGATCACATCTCTCAAGTGGAAAGTGAGGAAGGCAGGTAGAATAGAGGGAATCTCGGGACCTCTCCCATGGGACTCAGCCTACTGGAGTAGTCACCACCCTGATACCACTCTTTCACTAGTAACCCCTGCCCCAGGCTAGGCAGCCACAGGAAGAAGTTCCAGGTAAATACAAAGAAGTTATAGGGCACAAAAAGCCCATAAGTTTAAATAAGTTCCTAACACCTGCATAGTTAAGAGTTACAACAACCTTCATTTTACCTAAGCCTCATTATACCATCATTATAATATTATATACATGCCCAGAAGTTAAGTAATATCACAACAGATTTTATTTTTAGAAAGAACATGTGCAGTGAGAAAAGGTGATGCAATGGACTCTCTGTCAATCAAAAAATGTCCATCACCCAGATGAGCATAACCTCTTACAACTAAAGAGAATAAAACTACCAAAGCCTAGTTGAATGGTGCTCTTGAGCCATTTTTCTCCTTGAGCCTTCTCCTACCTCTTAGGAGTGTACTTTGCCCTTGCCATTCAATGCCCTTGAGCCTCTCCTGCTCAGGCCTTCTTCTAACTCCTTGGAGTGTTCTTTCCCTTTTAATAAACTATCTTTGTTTCACCTGATTTTTCTTTTAATAAACTGCTTCTTGTTTTCACCTCTACACTTTGGTGTGTTTCTCTTTCAATTCAGTACTCAAGTACCAAGGATCTGGACATCATTCTCAGAAGGACCCATTTTCCAGTAACACCTTCACTCTGATAACATACCCAGGCTAGGCTACTGAGAGGTCTGAAGAGTAGAGATCAGTCATCTATTTACCTCAGTTGAGAATGTAAGTGACCCTGAAATGGAAAATTATGGACAAAGTTGTGTAACATAAATTCTATAAGCTGTTTAATGTAAATTTTGTGAACTCCACTTCTGCATTCCTTCCACTAGTTGCATAATGTATGTATTTAGATTCTGTAACCCTGCATCAACCAGCCCCCACCCCAACCCTATAAGAGTCTGAAAAGCCTGTTAGTTAGAGCTCAGAATTTGAAGACTATAACTCCTCTGATCCTGCTGGTATAATAAAACTGGTTCTCCAATCCTTCAAGTGTCATTTGACTCCCTCAGTTACCCATCCTGCTGCAACAACCCCTTCAGATCCTACCACCCCAGATGCATAATGAATAAATTATTATTACTGTAAGCCATATAGATGCCATTGATAACAAACAACCCTACCATATTCCAATGTGACAGAAGACCCAGAAGATATCAGCAGAAAAATAACTCCAAATTCTAAACTGTTTCTCCTGTGGCATATTAAACTTGTTTCCTTCATTTTGCAAAGTTTCATCTACTTCTGACTGGCAAATGCATTGGTGGCAAAAGCTGTGAAGATATGGCAGCTGAAATCCCTTACCTTTAAATAGCTGTCAGCTCAAAACTATAAACAGTAAATACTGTGGATTCTGTCTTACACCACAGCCCAAGGGAGCAGCAGAAATTGGATGCCTCATAGAAATGATCTTTAAGTAAAGGTTGAACACAATAGCCTTGGGGATAGTTTTAAATGGTGGCTTAAGACAAAGTTGTCTGATGGGAAGCATTGCTAGTTTGGGCTTCCCCAGGTTCACAAGCTTGGAGACACATAAAGAAAAAGTCAGCTGCAATGTTCATCTGGGTGTTCACAGAGGAGCTAGTAAAACACAAAGTATTTGAAAATAGCTGGGTAAATCCTCTACTTGTGGATGAGCTAATCAGACTTCGAAAGGTAATAGGCCAAGTGAAAAGCTGAACTTTTTCTCAAAGCCACTATTCACTTCAGGAGCAGTATGTACCATGCCCTCACAATGAACACTGTTCCTGTCCAGAGAGAGTGTCCTACCAGGGCATTTGTGTTTTGGGATGTTGAAATCTAATCAAATTTCACAGTGAAAGCCTCTTGAAGTTCCTTGACAGGAGGTGGCTAGTAGCTTGGCTTCACAATTTGGAGAGTACTTACACTGCAAAGAGAGACCTTTTGAAACCAGAACAGCTAAACCCTCAAGAGGAAACTAAGGAAGCTTGGGATCTCAGTGTCAAGATCCTTGGAGACCATCTCCAGCAAGAATGTGGAATTATCAATTTTAATATCAAAGAGAAAAAAGATATTAAAAGAAAGACAGTGATATTTGTGTTCTTTAAAGATAATGTCTAAATTAAAGATTCAACAGTAAAAAACATACAGATGCTAACAATTTTACATTCATAATTTTGTAAACTTCTTTTAACAATGATTCAAAACTGTATAATATTTGGACCTCACAAAACTGAATCTACCCTTAAAAACATATAAAACAAAAACTGTTAGAAGTTTAAGGAAGTTAGGAGGAGGGAGGGCAAGATGCTGACTGGAGAGGAGTCCCCTAAAGTCTCTCCCAAAAAACACAATTGAACGGCCATCCAGGAGCCAAGAAAGAGGACCCTGAGTGACACAACGGCAGCTGAAAATTCCATGCATTGCAAGTAAACACCTGAAGGTTGAAGAGAAGGAAGCGAGCAGGAGAAAGAGGAGGGAGCAGAGATGGATTGCAACAGGACCCGATCACTAACTATCCAGGAGCACCACAGTGCATGGGAGCGGGAAGACCAAGAGGCAAAAAGTAAAAGCCACCAAAGTGGCAAAATGGTAGGAGACTGTGGGGGAGCCGGACCTTGGAGCGACGTGTTGGGGACGGAACTTGGGATCCAGCCTCTGGAACTTTTGAGTGGCAGGAGGGCTGAGCGAGGGCTCTGAACCCCAGAGATGACACCTAGGCCCCCAGCGCCATTATGACCCACAGCGTGGGTGCGCACAGCGCCTACACAGGGCTGCAGTTTCTGTTCCCAGCCTGCTGCGGAGGCGAGCCAGCTGCCTTCATACTGCCTGAGGTCAGGCCCACAGCTTTGGACTTATGGTGTGTGTGCCTTTATGCGTGCCCCTGGGACCTGTAAGCAGTACGAGCCATTGGCTGCTTGCTGGAGCAGGCCTGGGAAGAAAGACGGATTTGACAGCATTCACCCCAGCCAACAAACACAGCCTTGGCCCACATCCCCCAGCTTCCCTAGCATAGGGCAGGAGGTGGAGCTGCCCCAGCAAGCTTTTTGTTGGCCTCTCCCCTCCCCTACAGACTCCCCAACCAACTAACAAACTGCAGGAAGTGAAGGGACCCCGAATAGATGCTCACCACCTCCAAACATAACAGAAGATCAGAAATAAGAAATAAATAACCCCCCCAAAAAAAACTTGGCCCCCAGAGCCACATAGTGTCTGCCCTACAGCAAGACACCACAAAAGTACTAATCAGGGCTCCAGGGCTCTGCTGAGCATAATGCCCTCATGTCATAGAGGAAGAACACAGCAAACAGGATAAATTCCTTAAAAACCAAAACTGTTCAGAGAGAACATACAATTTATCCAGAAGACAGTTTCTTAGACTTAGAATTTTCTGAACTAAGTGACAGAAATTTAAAGTAGCCATTCTAAAGGCTCTGAGAGAAATGAAAACAAACTGGCAGAACACCATGGCTGAGATGAATGACGTAAAAAAGGAACTTCGTAAACAAAAGAAACAATTTAACAAAGAAATTCAAAACATAAGGAAGATCGAGATGGAAGTGCGAGAGATAAATAATACAATAAAAGAAGTAAGAAATGAAATAACTGCCATAGGAAACAGGGCCAACCAAAAGGAGGAAAGAATTAGTGATATTGAAGATCACAACATGGACACAGCTCAGAAAGAGGAAGACAGGGAATACAGAACCAAAATGATTGAAAGAACTCTTCAAGAACTATTTGACTCCATGAGACAAAACAACATCAGGATAATAAGATTTAGAAGAAGGGGCAGAGCATTCTCCAGAGAGCATACTCAAACAAATAGTAGATGAGAAATTTCCAAACCTATGGAAAGGTCTGGAACTCCATGTTCAAGAAGAAAACAGGTCCCCTAGATACCTGGACCCTAGCAGATCTTCTCCAAGACACATAGTACTAAAGATGTTCAAAACTAAGGACAAAGAGACAATTCTCAAAGTCACTAGGGAACAAAAGAACTATAACCTTTAGAGGAAAACCCATCAGACTGGAATCAGATTTCTCAACAGAAACTCTACAAGGCATGAGGGAGTGGAATCCAATATTCAAAACTTTAAAAGAGAGGAACTTACCGCCAAGAATAAATTATCCAGCAAAATTATCTTTCAGATATAAAGGTGGAATAAAGACCTTCTCAGACACACAGAAGCTGAGGGAATTTGCCAGCACAAGGCTTGCACTTCAAGAAATCCCAAAGGAGGCTTTTCGACCTGAAACAAAACATGAGGAAAAAATGGAATAAAGTTGGAGGAACAAGAAACAAAAACAAAACAAAACAAAACAAAACAAAAAAACAAATAAGTAATGACCACAGAAAATCCTCACATATCGATCATCACACTAAATGTTAATGGACTGAACCCACCAATATAAAGACACAGAGTAGCAGACTGGATTAAAAAGCAAAACCCATCCAATTTGCTGTCTCAAAGAGACACACCTCAGCCATAAGGACAAAGAAAGACTCAGAGTGAAAGGATGGGAAACAATACTCCAAGCAAATGGTAACCAGAGAAAAGCAGGAGTTGCTATACTGATATCTGATGAAATAAACTTCAGGTTAAAAAAGATAGTAGAACACAAAAATAGATATTAGATAATGATCAAAGGCACAATACAACAAGAAGATCGAACACTAATTAATATATATGCTCCCAAACAGGAAGCACCAAAATATACAAGGAAATTATTAACAGATTTGAAAGGAGAAACTGGTGAATGCACAATCATTGTGGGAGACTTAAACACCCCACTAACAGCCAAGGACAGATCATCCAAGAGAAAATAAATAAGGAAATATTAGCACTAAACGACACATGACAGCAATTGGACATAATTGATATTTACAGGACACTTCATTCAGCAAAAAGAGACTATTCCTTCTTTTCTAGTGCATATGGAACATTCTCAAGCATAGACCACATGCTAAGACACAGAAGTAGCTTCAGCAAATTCAAGAAGACTGAAATCATACCAAGTGTATTCTCAGACCACAAAGCTTTGAAATTGGAGATCAACTGTAAAAGGAAAGCAGAAAAAACCACATACACATGGAGATTGAACAACAGCTTATTTAAAAAAAATGGGTAAAAGAACAAGTAAAAGACGAGATTAAAAAATATATAGAAACTGACAATGAAAATACAACATATCAGAATTATTGGGACACAGCAAAAACAGTAATAAGAGGGAAATTTATATCATTAGAGGCCTATCTTAAGAACAAGAAAAATCACAAGTAAACACCTTAGCATCCCATTGTAAAGAACTAGAAAAAGAAGAGCAGACAAAACCCAAAGTCAGAAGAAGGAAAGAAATAATAAAAATTAAAGCAGAGATAAACCAATTAGAGAAGAGAAGGACAATAGAAAAAATTAATATTATGAAGTGCTTGTTCTTTGAGAAAGTCAACAAAATTGACAAACCCCTGGCTAGACTAATCAAAGGATGAAAGGAGAGGACATACATATCCAAAATTAGAAATGAAAGGGGAGAAATTACCACTGATACCACAGAATATACAAAGGGTTATAAGAAAATATTATGCCACTAAATATAACAACCTAGAAGAAATAGACAAGTTTCTAGAAACTTATAACCTACCTAGACTAAACCAAAAAGAATTAGGTAATCTATATACACCAATCAATAGCAAAGAGATTGAAATTACTATCCATAATCTCCCTAAAGGCAAAAACCCTGGAACAGATTGTCTCACCAATGAGTTCTACCAAACATTCAAAGAAGAATTAACACCTATCATCCTCAGACTCTTTCAAAAAAATGAAAAGGAAGCAACACCTCCTAACTCATTCTATGAGGCCAACATTACCCTAATACCAAAGCCTGGCAAAAACCACACAGGAAAAGAAAACTACAGATCAATATCTCTGATGAATACAGATGCAAAAATTCTAAACAAAATATTAGCAAATAGAATACAACAATGCATCAAAAAGATCATACATCATGATCAAGTGGGATTCATACCAGGAACACAAGGATGGCTCAACATAAAAATCAATCAATGTGATACACCACATAAAAAAAAATAAAAGATAAAGACCATAGAGTCATATCAATTGATGCAGAAAAAGCTTTTGAAAAGATACAGCATTCATTTATGATCAAAACACTGAATAAAATAGGTACAGAAGAAAAGTATCTCAACATAATAAAGGCCATATATGACAAACCCTCAGCTAACATCATACTAAATGGGGAAAAACTGAAGCCTATTCCCCTAAAATCAGGAACAAGACAGATATGCCCCCTGTCACCATTGCTATTAAATATAGTACTGGAAGTTCTAGTCACAGCAATCAGGCAAGAGAAAGGAATGAAAGTACCCAAATTGCGAAAGAAGTGGTCAAATTGTCACTATTTGCAGATGACATGATCCTTTATATAAAAAATTCCAAAGATTCAACAAAGAAATTATTAGGAAAAATAAATGAATATAGTAAAGTCACAGGATACAAAATTAATGTACAAAAATCAACAGCATTCCTATATACAAACAACGAATACTCAGAAAAAGAAAAGAATGAGTCAATTCCTTTTGCTATTACAACAAAAAGAACGAAACACCTAGGAATTAAGTTAACAAACAACATGACAGACTTATACATAGAAAACTGTAAGACACTTTTGAAAGAAATTGGAAGAGACATTAAGATATGGAAAAACATCCCCTTTTCATGGATAGGAAGACTTAACATTGTTAAAATGGTCATTCTACCCAAAGCAACCTAAGATTTCATGCAATACCTATCAAAATTCCAAATCATACTTTCATGAAATATATTTTAAGAATTATCAGATTTTATGGAACCTTAAAAGACCTCGAATTGCCAAAGCAATACTACATAAAAAAGAATAAGGCTGGTGGCATTACATTCCCTGACTTCAATTTATATTACAAAGCAGCAATAGTCAAAATAGCTTGGTACTGGCAGAAAAACCAAAATTTAGACCAATGGAACAGATCTGAAGACCCAGGAATTAATCCACAAATTTATGGACAAATTATTTTTGAAAAAGGAGCAAAAAACGTACAATGGGGATAAAACAGCCTCTTTAGTAGGTGGTGCTGGGAAAACTGGAAAAACATAAGCGAAAGAATGAACCTGAGCTGGGAACTCTCTCCATATGCAAAAATTAACTCAAAATGGATTAAAGATCATCATATAAGACTTGCAACAATAAACTGTATAGAAGAAAACATCAGTGCTAAATTTATAGACCTAGGACTAAAGGAAGACCTCATGAACCTGACCTCAAAGGAAAGAGAAGTAAAAACAAAAATACTTGAATGGGCTATATCAAACTAAAAAGCTTTTGCACAGCAAAAGAAACCAACAAGAAAGCAAAGAAACAGTCAACTAAATGGGAGGAAATATCTGCAAATAACGTATCAGATAAGGGTCTAATATCTAAAATATATAAAGAACTAATAAGACTTAACAACAAAAAAACAAACAACTCAATTGAAAAGTGGGCAGAAGAACTTAACAGACACTTCTCCCATGAAGAAATACAAATGGCCAGCAGACATATGAAAAAATGCTCATCCTCATTAGCTATCAGGGAAATGCAAATCAAAACCTCAATGAGATAGCACCTCACACCTGTTAGAATGGCTATTATCAACAAGACAAGGCATAAAAGTGCTGGAGAGGATGTGGAAGAAAAGGAACTCTTGCACACTGCTGGTGGGAATGCAAATTGGTACAACCACTCTAAAAGACGGTGTGGAGGTTCCTCAGAAAATTGGGAATGGAGTTACTATATGACCCAGCAATCTCCCTTCTGGGGATCTACCCAAAAGACTTGAAAACCTTTGTCTGCAAAGACTTATGTACCCCAATGTTCATTGCAGCGCTGTTCACAGTGACCAAAACATGGAAACAACAAAAGTGCCCTGTGACAGATGACTGGATAAAGAAGCTGTGGTACATATACACAATGGAGTATTACTCAACTATAAGAAAAGATGAAATATTGCCATTTGCAACAAAATGCATGGCGCTAGAGATCAACATGCTTAGTGAAATAAGCCAGACAGAAAAAAATAAAAACTCTATGACTTCACTCATTTGTGGAATATAAAACTGAAAGCAGCAAAGAAAAAAAGAAATGAACAAACAAACAAATAACCCATGGATATAATCAATAGTTTAATGTTTATTTGGGAATGAGTGGGGAGGGGAGGGGAGAAGGGAAAGGCGGTGATGAGGGAGGGGGAGCTAAATATGTGGTGATGGAAAGAGAAGTCACATTAGGTCGTGAACTTATTATACAAGTTCACTGCACTGTAGAACTGTATGCCTGAAATCTATGTAATTTTTGCTACCAAATGTCACCCCAATAAGTCTAACAATAAAAAATTGGATGTGAGAAAAAGGAAGTTAAATAAAATAAATTAAGCCTTTAGCTGTTGTTGGTGTATATTTAACAACACAGGAATATAGTCATGGCTTGTTACATAGAAATAAGGACACATAATATATTTCTTAATATATATGTGTTACGAGGGCAAATAAGTTTGCAAAACACTCAGACCAACAAGTTCTCCTTGGAGATTCACCTTTAAAATCTTAATTAGCATATTAATGGCTCTGAGAAATCCAAGGACTGAGTTTAACTAACACAAATCTAGTGTTTTCTACCACTTTCATGTGAGCATTGAAAACACTCTTTTTCACAATATCCACACTAAATTTTTTGAACAATCTTTAATTGACACATTTTGTGAATGAGAATTCTCATTAAAATATGGTAAAGAAAAAGAATGATAACTCTATCACTCATATATAAGTGTGTATATACATTATATTACTATATAAATACTATAGGAAAGTCTACAGGAAAAAATACCAATTATCATTTCTACAAATGAGTTTTCTCCTTAGACTACTCACAATAATCAATTGAAAAAATTAGAACCATAATAATATTGTGGATGAAAAGAACAGTGCTTTCGTAAGTTTCTAACTGAGTAGGTAATAGTGGGTAGTAATTCCCAGGCTTGTAACTTTTTAGTAAAATGTTTGTCTTTGCCTTAAACAAGCACTGTCTATTATTTTTGTGCATCTAGATTAACATACTTTTGAAATGCCTCTTTACAGACCCCCCTTTCTAAAGCACAAAATCTTAACTATCTTGTAACCCAATCTCCACCTTACTTTTGCCCCTTCAAGTACTCTTCCTTACATTCCCTCCTTAATTTCAAAAGCATAAAAGAAAATGCAAAACTGTTATTCAGGAACATTTGAGATCCTGTTTCATTGAGTATGTTATCATTTTGGCTCAAATAAACTCATAAAATTTCTCTATAGGTTTGGATGTGTCTTAATGTTGACAATATTTTAGCATATAAAATACATTAAAAGCCAATACTTTATATGTAATATCTATAACATCTTGTAGAGAAATATTGCCTCCCAACATGGCTCATAGCCTAGTCCAGGACATCCCCTGGAGTCACTTCCTCGTTCTTCTCCCTGCACTCCTGTTCCCACCAACCCTAGCCTGTGCTCCAGAAACTGCTATTATTATGGAAATGCTATGCTATTTGTTTGGTGCTCAGACTTTGGAAACAACTCCTCTGCCCCTGCTCCCTGGCATAAAATAAACAACATGAACTTGCAAGTACTATGAGTATGACATGGTCTTTCTGACAGGTGAATGAGTAGAGCCTTCTGCATTTTGGTTCCCTAACTGGGAAGCCCAACCACGCTGGCCCTTTACAGCCACTGGTTTGGGTGAGCATGGACAGCAAATGGTTGGAGTAGCTGCAGAAGGGAAGGTGCACCCTGTCTACTTAAGCAGTTTCTGAGGCAGCTGCCTCTAGTCAACCTCATTTTGTGATCACAACCAGACTCATAGGAGGCTTGACAAGACAGGTTCCAGATCAGGCATTGGATACTGTAAGGGCCCAGGGCTCCACTCAGTTAGGCCTGCCCAAGTGAGTAGAAGGGAAGCCTGATCAACTCCCAGGGACTCACAGGAATCTCAGAGTCAGGAATTCAGCTGGGTGGGAATGTTATAACCTCTGAATGAATGTATGAATGTGTGAGTGATTACGGATCATGGAGGCTTGCTCCATTGATCCATTTTGTAGCTCCACAGCCTTGGCTATGGAGTCCAAGTGGGCCCTAACATGTTCTTCAATGGCATCATCATAAGGCAAAACAGTGATTTGTCTTTGTGAGGACAACTAGGCTCAGGGCTTATACAGGTACACCTTAGCCAAGACATGCCTCAAAGTTCCACGAGGGACATGGCCAGGTGGATGCTTAGAGGTCTCCTTTGGGAGGCACCTCTTCCCTTTGTCTGTCTTCTGACACTGGTCATGGGAAACATGAGGTCAGGACACAGCAAACCCACAGTATTAGACTGCATGTTGAAAAACTTCAGGAAGGGCTTTTCTAGTGACTACAGGGTTAAGATGACCCTCAGTAAGTATCAGACTCTGTGAGCTTGAATGGCCCACATTCCAGGTCGGATGGTCATCGGAAGGGACATTAGACATCTGGATGGTCCATTGCATTTGGCAGTTGTTACCAAGACACCAGGACACCCAAACCAATTCCCATATACAGATTCTTGGTTAGAAGTCGCCCAGACACTTCCCCCATGGGTTCGGTTCCCCTAAAATAGTCAGGGACAGGCTTGGGTCTTCATGGCACAAACCCAACTAGGTCAGAAGACTCAACCAAATAAGGACAATACCCAAATCTGGGCAAGCAACACTGAGGAGGAGCCAATGCTACCTCCACCATAAATCCCACCAGTTCCTACGGGCCTAGAAACCCCATCCGTGGACACTCCCCCTCCATCAGACCGACCGAACCCACTCATTCTGGGGCAAGCCCTGGAGGAAGGCAACCCCTTGTCTCTAGGGTTGGCAGCAAGACTCTGACTGCATTTAGCGGACCTCCAGATGCCAGTGAGAGAGTCCAGGGAGCCGGAAAGAAGGGATGGAGATGTGTAACCCGGCAGAACCATGATCTATTACCAACAGTTCCCCACTACTGGTCTCCTAAATTGGAAACACAACACCTCATCCTACTTTGAAAAACCACAAGCAATGATTGACCTGCTAGAGTCCCTTTTTCAGACCCAGCACCCCAACTGGGAGGACTGTCAGCAGCTACTGCAGACTCTCTTTAATATTGGGGAGAGAAGTCTCTTAAGGGAGGCCCACCAATGTCTAGAGGAAAACGCCCCAGCAGGAGTCGCTGATCCCAGAACCTGGGCCCTAGTCACTGCCCCTGAAGGACACCCAGCCTGGGACTTCATGACCGAGGAAGGGTGGGCCTGGATCCAGCGGTACCAAGAAGTACTACTCCAAAGAGCTTGAACTGGAATGAAGAAACAAATGAATATCTCTAAGGTCTTCACAGTCACACAGCAACCAGAAGAGGCTCCTGGGGACTACTATGAGAGACTCTGTGAGGCTGACCGAGTCTATACCCACTTTGACCCTGAAGCTGCTGAAAGCCAACAAATGGTTAATGCGTCCTTTGTGGCACAGGCAGTCCTAGACATATGTAGGAAATTGCAAAACTCAAAGGCTTTATGGGAATGAACATCACTCAGCACTTGGAGGTCACCAACAAGGTCTACATGAATCTGGACATAATAGCAGAAAGGGAGGCAAATCAGAGGATGAAGGAGAAGGTCAGTCTCCTCACAACCTCCCTGAGGGACTGGAGGACAAATACCCAAGAAAGGAGCCAAAGAAGAAACAGCCACCTAAGGGGGGACTCAGCAGGCCCTTCCTAGTGGTCAATCAATGATCTTACTGCAAGGAGACAGGACACTGGAAAAATAAGTGCCCCAACAGAGGGAGGCCTGTAATGGCCAGTAAGTACCAATGGGAACCCATGGAGAGGGATCTAATTGGCTTGGCCAGACTGGACTCAGAATAAGAAAGACCAGGCACTTTCCTTCTCAACCCATGAGCCCAGAGTCAAAGTAATAGTAGGGTTCAACCTATGACTTTCATGGTCGACAACAGGCTGAACACTCTGTAGTAACCACCCGGTAGGGCCACTCAGTGAATGGACTGCCACCATCCTTGGAGTGACTAGGGACCATGCCGCACAAAAGCAGTTCTGCAGGATCCACCTCTGTAAATTGGGAGGGCACATGACATGTTGGAGTGCCCTATTCCTTTTCTGGGATGAGGAGTCTCTTCAAGCTGGGAGCTCTAAGTTCCAAATCATGTACCCTCTAGCATGGGTGGAAGACAACCTGCCTGGGTTGGCCCACAACTGGGACCCAATTATCATCAAGCTGCTACCGGGGACATGCCCGTAAAGGCAACAAAAGTGTCTGATCCTCCAGGAGCCCCAACTAGGCATCCAGGAACACATAATTAAACACTCCCCTGCTGCCAGTGAAGAAACCGGAGGAGGATATCAGCTAATCCAGGATCTCTGGTCAATCAACAAGGTAACCATCTTCTTGCACCCCATGGTTCCAAACCCATACATTCTCCTTGGCCAAGTTCTTCAATCTTCCAGGTAGTTTACCTGCTTAGACCTCAAGGACGCCTTCCTCTACCTCCAGCTCATGACACAGAGCCAGCCTCCTTTTGCCTTTGAATGGACTTATCTAACCATGGGATGCCAAACACAGTGACAATGGACCAGCTTTTATAGCAGAAATCATCCAAATCCTGACAGAGTCACTTGGCATCACTTGGAAGCTCCACACTTTTTACAGGCCCCAGAGTTCAGAAAAAGTAGGGCATATGAACCACACCCTAAAAGAGACTTTAGCCAAGTTCAGCCAAGAAATGGGTCTATAGGGAGTACACCAGGAAACCTCTATCAATTAGGTGACAAGAGTATAGTGGAGCAACTCTAGGCTCTATGGTCGGTCCTCCCAGGGTTACAATGCTATGCTACAGAGAGGGCCCCCTTTGAACTGAGTGACCCTGTTTACCCCTTTCAAGAGGGCAACTTAGTCTGGGTCAAAGATTGGAAAAAGGAACCCCTCAGGCCACATTGGGGAGGACTTCACACAGTAATCTTAACAACCTCCACTGCTCTTAAGCTTTCAGGAATCATTCCGTGTGTCCATCATTCAAGAATGAAAAAGCCCTGCCTGTTGTGGGATATTTTAACTGTTCTTCTGTCAGAAGGAACAAGCAGCACTCAGAGCACTTGCAAGTTCAGGCTGTTTATTCCATGCTGGCAGGCTCAGAGGAGTTGGCTCCAAAGTCTGAGCCCCAAACAAAGACAGGGTGGGGAAATTTATAGCTTAACATTTCCATAATAACATTAGTTACCTATGCACAGACTAGGGTCATCAGGAACAGGGGTTCAGGGAGAAGAAAATTCAGGAAGTGACTCCAGGGAGGGGTCCTGAATTAGGCTATCAACCATTTTGGAAGGCAATATTTCTCTACATTTGCCCCTTTGATGCCTTAACGAGGGAACATGCTCGTCTATAGGGCATCATCATCCTCTAGTGGCTGATAACCTCCTAGGGCTAATATTCTGGCCATGGCCCTGTTGGTTACAATGGTCTCTAAAAATTTCATCAACGAGTTAATAAAACAAGGGCTGATAGTAGCCAAAATAACAATAGTGATCAGTGGGCCAGCTAATGGTAAGAGCCATGATGACCACTGGCTAAAATTCCAGGGCCAGGAGCCCTTTAGTTCCCATTTGCATTGTTGTATCCTGTCCCTTAGTTCTTTGACCTTGGTGTTCACAATTACAGACTGATTTACATAATAGCTACATTCCTCACCTATTAAGAGCAGGCACCCCACTTCTCTGCAGTGAGGAGGTCTAGAGAATGCCGGTTTTAGAGGGTGACTGCTGCTAACAAGTCAGTCTGACTCAGGAGGAAGAGAAGGGAGTCTGCTACTATCTCCACATCCTCATTCAGTTCCTGAGATTATTTGTAATAAAACTTGAATGAAAGAGAGAAGACAAGATGGCGACTGGAGAGGAGGTTCCTAAAGCCTCTCCCAGAAAACACAATTGAACGGCCGTCCAGGAGCCAAGAAAGCGGACCCTGAGTGACAAACCGGCTGCTGAGAAATCCACAAATCGCAAGTAAACCTGAAGGCTGGCAAGAAAGGGGCGAGTCGGGGAGAGGGAAGGGAGCAGAGACGGACCA